>JARFOC010000693.1:689890-738429 GCA_031763485.1 Osmoderma eremita | reverse complement strand
CTACCGTTCTTCGTCCAGTCCACACAACTCCTTTTTACAATAATAAAGGATAATTTAACCACATCAATATAAACTGTAAACAGTAGTTTTACCTGATGATAATTATGTTCTGAAAGCTACGGATTTTATTATAACCGTCTTTGTTTATAGTTCCTATAAGAATAATTGCTAAACAAAATCTCAAATATCCTTAACACATTTGTTGTCTTATAGTGGGTTTCTTTTAACTCCTTAATAAATACAAGGATACAAGCTTAAAGATAACGTATTGTTATACTTCCCCTTCCTTTTATTTTCTTTAACCCTTTATTCATTATTATTAATATTTTTAATTAATGTAAAATGCCCCACATTACACATTATATTTATATGGGTCGTGATGGAACATACCTCATACACTACACCCACGCACGCATCTATTTATATCCCTTGACGAATAATTTAATAAAACCCCATTCTACAGCCCCCTGCCTAAAATGATTCCCCAGTTAAATTATACGTGACTTTTTATGACTCCGGCTAGCTGTTTTCGTAGACTTTTTAATCTCTCTAATCATTAAATACTTACTGATTATTTAAATATCTTTGTGTCATTTAATTAATTCCGCTATACAAGGTGTATGTAAATGAAGGTACGCTCCATCACAGTATATAACTCACTTGTTTATACAATCGACATTGAAGTGACCAACTGTCACTTCAAATGTCACCAAATGTCGCTCTCAAAAAGGAACTACATGTATATTAATAATGCCAACTTAAAAACTAGAATTCTCCACATTTTACTGACAATAAAGCTACAATTGCAGTAATAACATCAAAGGGGTTGGATTTAAATAGAAATTATAGATTTTGATATACTTGCAAAATCAAATCACATTTAAATCAATAGCACAATGATTTCTGAAAATTTTCAGAATCTGCTACAATCAAGCCGAATCATTATTCCCAATTATGTTCAAAATATGTATTAGTGTCGGTTACTCAAAGCTTTATATTAGTTTTGTATATTTATTTTATGTTAAATAAAAATTATCGTTTCTATCTTAACCAGCTGCAATATTAATAACTCACACAATTTTACTGATTCCACCTTTGTTTTCAGGTATTCTCTTGGGTGTAATATCTGGGGGCGTGCTTTATCACCGCAGAAATTAAGGAATTACTTCTACATTGGATAGGCTTTAAGCTAAAATAAACACGGTAAGTCTCTTTTTATTATTTATCCCATGCTTCTTCCGCTTTTACCATTTAAAACCGAACGAGTCCCATCAGAACTTATACCATGTTGTTTTTTTCGCGAAACAGTTACGCCTGCTCCCTCTATTGCTTATTTACATGCTTATTTGTTAGTCGCGCAAGAAATTAGAGAACCACAATTAAGAAATCGGTTTGAAAATGTGAAAAGACTAACAGATGCTTGCCTTGCTAATATAGGTTCATACTTCGAACATTAAATTAATAATTTGAATGCCCATTTCTATTTTAGTTATTTATTATTTTTAAAAAAGTGAAATTACAAATATGAGTTAGATTCTTTCAATAAAGACTTAGGAACTGCGGCACGTTACTCACACTTAACAAACCTTAAAAATAAAGTAAATAGGTGTCGATAAAGTAAAATGAAACGATATGCTCACATTTAGTTATATTATCATTTTTATAGGAAAGCATACGCAAAGTCGGACCAAATTGACTAAATATGCACGCCAATTCATCCCTTATTTTAACCGCTAATGATATGAGTGATACTTTCAATAGTTACAGTTACGAACTGTAACGAAATTAAACATACTCAATAAAAAAAAAAACAGCAGATTCAGTTCTTTACGAAAACCCACAGACGAGTCCTACAATACCATTGAACATTTAGTATAATTACTTAACATGAGAACTGGAATGATTTGCAATCTAGAGAATATAACTTTCACAAGTTACCAGCTTGATTTAAAGTAACAAAGACACCACGTGTTGATATTGGATCAGAGTCCGAACAAATTAATCTTGTAACATTTTACTTTCTTTTGCGAAACAATAGAACTTTTCAGAGTTCGGTACGTTACTTTTTCTTCTAATAAACAGTGTTTCTCTTAAAATTTAGATAATAGCATTAATTTTACATCAAAAAATAAGAAGAAACTATATTGCTACCTAATCTGATTTTCAATGTTACGCCCATGGTTATGCCACCTAAGTCATAATTAGAGATGCGAGAGTTGTATGTATACTATATTGCCAACTATGACGGCTTTCTAAACACATGTTTCGTTCGTATTTAAGGATGATTGACTTTTTTATCTATTTTCTCTCTGGGCAATAAATCGTCTGTTCGAAAAATCTTCAGACACTGTCGTTTTTACAGTTCTCCAGAAAAAATAATGGCAGTTGCTATAAATTTATCAATACTGTGAGAAAGTAATGGAACAGTGTAATCTCTTTGCGTTAATGCTGCTGTCGTGAGGGAGTATTTAACAATTTAAGCTTTATTTGTGAAAAGTAAACTCACATGTAAACTCCACTTGTCACTGCTTAATTGTGTTTGTTTAAACTTATTCCGAGGTGAAAGAAACGCTTTACTTTACCTAATAAAACTGAATCTTTTCTTCTTCTTGTAGAATTTCAATCATCAACAGAATCAACAGAAAAGAACATGAGAATGGGAGAGACTCCAACATCAAAAGAATTTGAACAATATTTGCACGACCAAAATTTTCGTTTCATAGACGAACGGAACATAAGGACTTTTAGCTTGGAAGACACCAAAAATTTGCGTCAATTCCTCGATAGCATTGGTAAACACAAAGACGAACGTAACTTCAAAATATTAAAACTAACTTGTACTAGTGTGAAATCTTCTTTAAATTTGATGCTGAAAGAGTGGTTTAATAGCGGTTTCAAGCGAGCTACACATTGGTTCTTTATAATAGCAGAGATCGAAGGTGTTTTCGAAGGCGTAAATTCTGAAAACCTAAGATTATTGCAACAACGCCTCGGAATATCCAAACCAGTTGTGATTCAGTGGAAATTTCGCTCTTCCAACAAGCATTTGGTCTATTTTAAACGATCAAATGAAAAAGATCTTATTCCTTTGGGGGTAATGGAGAAAACCAAACTTACTGAAGAGGAATTAATCGAAGAACTTACTCCGCAAGGTATTTTTTCCTTGCCACTGCTTTTGAAGGCTCTGCTGCATGGATTGGGTGGTGACTTCTCTGGAGATCTATCCAGCACGGGTTTCGATGTGCGAAGGGAGTTTGATGGATGGCGTATGATAGATTACGCGGCCAGAGATGACGATGACCTCTTATTGAGGTTCCTACGCTTGGTAGAATGGGATTTCACTGCAATCAGTGGAGAACAGCGAGTCCTGGAGATAGCAGCCGAGTATTCCAGTCCCCAGAGCGTATCGGCCATTTTGGACCAGCCTATGATTGGAACTGAAGGAGAACAGCGGCTTTCTAACGAACAAAAGAGATTGTTGGAACTAGTGGATGACACCAACAATACTCCTTTAACCATAGCAGTTGAGAAAGGTCGAACTGAAACTTTGAAATATCTAATTACCTGCGAAGCTGATGTTCACTGCAGAAAAAAGGTGTCTTCGAAATATTTCACGCCGATCCTAACAGCTTGGGAGAAGAAATTTTACGATAAAGTCCTTGTATTGTTAGAAGCAGATTCCCCGTTTCCAGCGGGATACAAATTAGATAATTTAGGGGGTGACGACATTGTAAAGTTGAAGGAACTAACTAAAATCAGAAGCAATTTCCATCAGAACATCATCAATAACAACGTAAGTGTAGTTAAAGATTTTATTAGTGATTACCCCCGATTAAGGTATGCTTACGATTGCAACAGCCAAACTGCTCTGCTGACTGCTTTAAAAGCTCGTGCATTCGAAATATACGCCTTGCTGGAATCGAAGAAATATTTAATTTCTAACGACGAAAAGGTCGATTTTACGGATTTGATAGAGGAATTAAGCGAGCAACAGAAAGACAAGTTAAAGCAAGCCAAGCTCGGGTATTTCGGAAAGAAGAAAAACACCCACATCACGTATCTGTTAACAAAATGGAGGGAGTACGGAGGAGGGAGTGCAGACCACACCGATATTGTACGCGATTTGTTCGAGTGTCTAGACAAAGTTCCCGAAATCTCCACCATTCTAAAGGTGATAGAACGTGCTGAGGCGTTGGACATAATTTTCGATTTTAATAATGATTCCATAGTCGATTTGGATCCGACGAAGTCTTCTGCAACTTCGGGATCTTGTGATTTCAAAGTTGGACTAGTGTACGTGGGTGCGAAACAACCTTTGGAAGCCCTGCTAGGCACTTTAGCGCACGAGTTGACTCATTTAGCGATGCAAACGGTTTTCGACAACGATTGTAATCCATACACGACATCAGAAGAGGCTATCAAATCTAAATTTGAGAAAATAGTTGGGGAGTATAAAGATCGAAACGAAATGAATGATATCATTGCAAGAGTCTTCACAGTTTATACGAATCCTAACGATTGGCCGTCTGAATTGATCGTGCGGGTTCCGCATTTGTTGGCGCCACATTATAAACAGGAAGATGATCTGCAAGTGCTCGAAAATCTCAGGGAAGAAGCGCCTGAATTGTTTTCTTTTTACCACGAAAATGTCCAAAGTCGTTTTGAGGATTTCATACAAGATCCAACCCGTTTCAAAGCCCAAATTAAATTAGGACGTCTCAACGATTTACTGGGGCAACTGCAAACTATCCAAGAATCCAAAATCCGGTTGGATTCATCGAGTTTACTTAATGAACATCAGATACATTTCAGCACTATTTTGATAATTGGGAGTAATTCACCATACCTAGCGAAATCCGATTTGTGCCAAGTGTTAACACACAAAAAATTCGATTTAAGAACCGAATGTATCTTCACAACAGTGGAGCATTTTAAGAACGACAGGCAGGCAGAAGATATCCAGAGTTCCTTTCAGTCAACCATCAACCCAATTCTGATCGTCGACTGTTCACGTGATTACGATATAGGCCACCGTTTTCTGTGGGAGACAATCATGGATTTTAGAGAAAAGCGACGGATTGTTTTTATCGCGAAATCTGAAACTGCAAATACGATCCAAAGAAAATTGAAAAGTAAGAGTGGAACATTTGAAATACAATTGCAAACAAATCTTATAAGGAGGGATTACATTTGGGCAGATTTGTCGGTTGAAACACAACATCTGCTGTGGGAAAAACCCGTGAATTTTCAAGGATATTCGGTTGCCTTAAATAAACTCATCAAATGCAACAATTCTTCTCTGCCCGAGTATATATCTTTCCAGGATTTATTGCAAGGAACACCAATTAAAGTTGGAAAACCATTATCACGATCTTATGGATACGATGAACGGTTATATATCGAGAGGTCACTGAAGAACTCTGAAGAAGTCTTCATTTACAGATCAATCCTTGCAGAAGAATTATACCAGCAAAAGTTGGTATTTATTACTGATAAAGTCGGTACGGGGAAAAGCACGTATCTAACCCACGTTTCGAAAAGAATTAAGGAACAGAATCCGGAGTGTTGGGTTCTTAGATACGATTTAAACAATCATACAGATCTTCTTGAGGAACAGCAAAAGAAGGAAATGGATGCCTTACAATTTTTAAGACAAAAACTAATTGGTTTACAAACCCAGTTTGAAGAGACTTTATTTGAGCATAGTTTAGCTAATAATAAGGTCGTATTAATGCTGAATGGATGCGATAAAATTAGCTCAGGTTTCCAGGAAGTCGTAATTAAATTGGTTTCAAATTTTTTAAATAGCTCCATCAAGCAATTGTGGTTAGTAATTGGACCTCAGATTGAACTTTATGAGCGAGACTGCACACTAGCCGGTCACAACGGAATCTTTTATTATTTGGAAACGTTTTCGGTCGAGAATCAAGTAAAGTTTTTAACGAAATTCTGGATCAATTTCTCAAAGGGAGATTCTCAAACCCTTGACCTTGATCGCATGAGAAAATATGCGTTGGAAGTAATTGGAATATTGTATAAATCAATTAAAGACAACCAGAAACAATTTATTAGTGTACCATTACTTACTCGTATGTTGGGTGAAGCCTTCCATAAGGAATTCGAGGAATTTTATTATTCCAGCTATATGGAACCCAAACTCCCCAGGCAGTTAGATACACTGGAGGTATTCGAAAAGTTTTTCGATTGTAAATACTTGAGGTATTTCTCAGAAAAGAAAAACGTCTCCAACATAAATCTAGCGTCCGAAGATGTACTCCGCCTACTCAAGGGTGAAATTAATCTAAGGGAAATCCACCAGCAATTAGCTCTGGAGTCGCGCTTTCCAAAGCAGAAACAGAATCTGTTAGAATTCAAGAGGAACCACGTTTTATCTCCAGAGAACTTGAAGAGAATAGGTTTGGTAGATTACGTTGGGGGTAAACCCAAATTTATTCACAGAACTTTCTCTGAATATTTTGTGATAGACTTTTTAATTTGCGAATTGGAAACAAGAAACCAGGTCTATATAAGCGATTTTTTGCTCAAAGAAATCTTATTGGTTGCCGATTGCGAGGATATGCGTTCTTTCTTAAATAGCATGTTAGAGAGGAAGATGTCGTCCATTAATTCTGAAACGTACAGTTGGTACGGGCAACGTATAATTGAATTATGGGCGCAAGGGCTGCTACGCGACTCCGAAGGGACAATCTTGCATAATGCCGTCGACGAAGGCAATCAGAATATCATCGCTTTCCTACTGAACAGCTTAAAGAGCGTGGAGCAAAATAAACCAACTTTAAAACAGATATTTTTAACTGTAACGAAGGTGGAATGGACGGTTTGGCGTATTTTAGTGAAGAAGCGCAATTACTTTATCATTCCAAAACTGGTAGAATGGTCTGAGGAAGCCGGTTTAACTCGTAAGGAATTTAAAATTATATTTTTTTCCAGAGAATCCTGTGATTTAACAGTCTTACATGCTGCTGTATACAACGACTACCACACTTTAAAGAAAGTTTTCCATTTGGCCAGGACGGTGTTTACAAAACAAGAATTTAAATCATTACTATTATCTCTCGAGTATAAGGAACCAGTCTTCGACTATTATGCTTTATCTTCTACAGATGGCGTTTTGATAGACATTTTGACGCTTGCATGTGAGGTATTTGATTTGAACGATTTCAAACACATTTTATTTGCATCGAACGGAGAACAGAACACTATATGGCATAACGTGGCTCACAGTGGCGACCTCAATGCTTTCGATTGGTTATTTTCCTGGAGTAAAACAAAATTAATCACTAAGGATGTCAAAAAAACCATTTTGAAACCGGGTAATTCTCTTTGGCCCAGTTTGGCAGGTAGAAACTCTGTAAAAGTGCTAGAAAAATTTCGAAAATGGTCTGAAGATATTAAATTAGATTTTAAAAATGACGTCCTTTTAAGTAGAAATGACAATTCGGAGCAAGCTTGGCATATAGCTGCCAAGATAGGTGATTTGCCAGTTCTCGAAAAGCTCATCGAATATTGCCAAGATTTTGGATTAAGTTTGGCCGACGACTTGGTCCTATCGAAAAACAATTACGGAAGTACAACTTGGCAAATCGCCGCCAGGTATGGACGTGCAAATGTATTGGAATACCTCCTTAAAATTGTCGAAAATCTCCATTTGGATCTGAAAAACGATTTGTTGCTCTATAAAGACAATGAAGGTAGAAACTCTTGGTATTTAACGGCTGCTAGTGCTGACGTACGATCTATAGAGCTGATATGGAAGATTTCGCAAGAATTGCTTGAGTTGAACGAGTTAAAAGATGTCTTTAAAACCAAAGGTATGAACGGATATTATTTACTGCATAAAATTGAATCGTTCTCAAATTCTGATCTAATGAACAAACACTGGGAATATGGATTAACAGTTTTTCACAGAGAAGAATTCAAAGAGTTCTTCCTCCTATCTCAAGACCTAGTGGGTAGAAATGTTTGCCATAGACTTGTCGACACTGGAAATGTTAAATTTATAGAAGATCTATGGAAATTATGCAGCCGATTAGAACTAAATATGTCAGATAAAAAAAAACTTCTTCTGTCCAAGGATAATAATGGAAAAACACCATTTCATCGTGCTGCTTGCGAAAAAACTTACAAGACTATTCGCAATACGAATATTGTAGAAAAACTTTGGGAATTTGCCAAGGCGACAAATTTTACGTCCACAGAATTGAGGTCTTTGATATTCGATAGCGATGTTAATGGTTACGCCGCTTGGCCCAGTGAGGACGCGATAATCGCGAAGATATTGTGGGAGTTCGCATTGGAAATAGGTTTGGACCCCAAACGGGAACTGTTGATGTATAAAAACTCTCGCAATCAAACTGTTTGGCATTTGGCAGTTCGTCATCGTTCATCATACTTTTTGTGGGAACTCTGGGAATTGAGTAAAGGTATAGAATTGACAACAGAGGAGTATAAGATGATGTTTCTGGAGAAAGACTGGAATGATAAAACTGTTTGGCAAGTAGCCGGCGAGAGCAAATTTACTGTTGTATTGGAAACATTGAAGACACTTTGCAGAAACATCGAAGATCTGGAACGGTATTGTCTGCCAACGAACATAGAAGCTCAATCCGTTTATGAGTGGATTTCCTTAAATAAAAATAAAAAATTACGTTTGTATGATTACTGTTTAAGTAAATTTGGACGTCGACGTTATGATGATGATAACACAATTTGCCAACCAAAACATTAACTTATAACGACAGAGTTTGTTTGAGATGCTCGAAGCCGGTGTGCTAGAATAATTTGTATTAACATTACATTATGGGGGGTAATACAGATTGCGGGGGTGATGGAAATTTCATTTCGTCTCGAAAAACTATTAATACTACTATTATTTAATTATTTAACCATGTTTTATGGTATCATGTGAATCTCCATGGTAACATCTTGTATATTTTATATATGTAAGAAAAATTTACACTAATATATTCACTCATTTGTGAGAAAAATGAAAATGGGTTACATAAAACGGACGGTAATATTGGAAATTTGATAAGGAATAGTTCTTTATTAAAGTATAACATCCTATTCGAAGATGGCGCTCTCTAATTTATTTAAAAATACTTTTTTTAACAATAGCTGTAGGGGTAAAAGTTATATATTGCATTAAATTTATTAAAGAGGGCATTCAAACTAAGGACATAATTTTACATGAAAGAGTGATAGAAAACGAATTTTGTCAGTGGTGTACACCCGCGACATGGAATTTTTCGACAAATAATTTATTTATATGTTTTAAATCCCGTAGGAAATATAATAGGGAAAATTTGTGTAAATAAAAATGAAATTAAAGAAAAGTTGATACGTATAATGTCCTTCCTTTTATCAAAACGCCTGCTTTCTGCCTTAGCAAACACTTAATTTCTTTCTTTACATCTCATAATAGTGTTAATGGTAATGTTGGCTGTGGTCACAATGACTAATTTTAAATTCAAATTAATTAATAATTTCAAACTTAACCTCAAATATAGTTTGAAAATTAAGGAGTTTTTATCTACTCAAATCAAAATCACCACCACTTATATTGGTAGTTGTACGGCAATCATTCTAATACGATTCCAATAATGTGATTCCAATTATTCTATTAATTTTGAAAACACGCTTTTTATATAATACCCTTATACAAGGATAATACCGTTAGGTCATTCCCTAACTAAATTCACTTTCGCTTCATTGCCGTTGTGTTTGGTGACGTCTCCGGCAGTTTCTCTGTAAACGTTGATCAGTTAATGTTGATAGTGTGATGCTAAATCCAAAAAATACTTGGCGTTACCATTACCACTAGTATCGGTGTTAACGTCGTCTTGTAACATTACCATCCCTATAACATGATTATAGCTGTGTACAATACCTTAGATCATATATATTACATGGATACCGCCATCACCATATCAATCTATATACGTTACTGTTTCCAACATGCACTTCTACGATTTTCGAGCTATTACTTTCATGCTTATGAACATTATATATGTAGCTATCCCTTATCTGACCTCTCGTGGAACCGGAAACTGAAATGCATGCGGATTCCGTGCGATTTGTTATGGAACTTATGCGATTTCACAATTTTATTAATCAGACATTAGACAGAGTACCGTCAGACTTAGGTTAAAGTTCTGTCAATGTTTGCTCAGTGTCAACTACTGTTGCCTATCAATCTGTATGAGCGAGCTATTTTATGTTGACATTTAAAAATTAGGTTATGCGTCAGAGCTGGTATTATCTCTGATGTATGTCAAATTTAATTCAAATTTCGCGCGCTTCTCCCGCCGTGGTCCACGCGTGGTCAGGTGCGAATAAGAAAATACGAATAACCGTTGTTAAGGTGGGTTTCCATACCTTCGTCGTGCGTCGGTCCGTTGCGAGTTGTGATTGGTTCATTTTAAATATTTTTCAGAACCGCCAAAAGATTTACAGCTGCCACCTATTTCATTTCTGACAAGTTATCGTTAAATATTCCTAACACAAAATGCCTTGAATCGTGATAGTAAGAGCGCTTTATTATCCACATTTCTATTTATGGGACACGTGTTATGTGATGTGATGTTCAACGTAAATTCAACGGTTCTATGGTCTACCATTCTAATCATTTTATATAATCCTAGTGTTTGTGAATATCTATAAAAGATACTATGTATGTATTATAAAACAGTTTTATTTATGGTAACTAGTTATTTTCTGCAGTTTATAGTTTTGATGGAACCACTTAACGATGTTTAACTTTCCCGCCTTTACCCTGTCAAATTTTCAAATTAGGGAAAATTTAAATTTTAAAAAGTATTTTATAAAATTAAGTTACATTTCTAAGGAAATATGTAGATTATCCTTAATAAGACGTTTGAAATAAATTTATACTGTTAACAGAATTATGAGTAATAGAGACCATAAAATTATCAACTTTTGGAAAGTTGGTGACTTGGTGCAAAGAAAACCTGGCACACTGCGTGCAGTGAATTATAACCGCAGAATATCAAACAATTCATAACCTCCAAACTAAACATCATAGATCACTTTATAAAAACATGGCATACAATTTCAAGTCTGAAAGCGAAGTGAAGGAATTTCTACAAAATCTGGGCATAGAATACCGATTCGGGTGCTACAGCGAAAAGAAACCGGAAGGTATTTTGGTATATCACTTAAAAAAACGATATATATTCATCAAGATATTTTCAAAATCCTATTTCTAGTATGTCATTTATTGGCCGACTACTTGGAGGCAATAAAGAAAGATTATGAAAAGGCCAAGAAATTGTACAAGACAAATTGTGACGAGTACAAATTCGGAAGGAGCTGTTTGAAATTTGGAACGTATGCTTTGTTGGGTAAAGCCGGGGCAAAAGAAGACTATAAAACGGCATTGGAGTATTTCCGAAAGGGGTGTGAACAAGATGTTGCCGATGCGTGCTTTAACGAAGGATTACTGACAATTACCAGTTACGACAAGTGCCAAATCAAACGAGACCATCCTAAGGTTAGTTTAAAGTTTCAATCCTTTACGAATATCAGTACAAAAATAGTATATTGGTTTTATTCAAACTTAAAAAATAAATTAAAGGGGATGTCGTTACTAGAAAAAGCTTGCGAGGGTGGTAATCCGAATGCCTGCTATTATGGTTCGGGGTTCTACATAAGCGGTTTAAAGAAAGAAGTGGCGAAGGAAGATAATAACAAAAAAGTCGAATACGACGTGGCAAAAAATATGAAACTCGCTTTTAATTTGGCACAACGAGGGTGCGAATTGGGTAACGTGTATTGCTGTGTGAATCTTAGTCAGATGTATAATAAAGGGGACGGTTAGTAGTTAATGGAAAATTTTATGAATATTTGTGAAATAAGGGTTTTGTAGGTGTTGAGAAGAGTGAAGAGTTGGCGACAAAATATAAAGAAATTGCATTGGAAATGCAGAACCAAATGGAGACGAATCAAACGTTAACATTCCAAGAAGGTTTGTCATAGTGATAAATGATTTTTTTTGTATTTAGTGCTTGTTTATAGCACAAAAAAGATGTAGTGTAAGTGTTAATGTACAGGTAGTTGTTGATATTAAAATGTTTGAATAAATGCTCTTGTTTAAATCAAAAATTACAATCTGTATTTAATTTGTGGTTGAAAGCTATAAGTTGCAACATAAACCGATCATAGGATTTTGCTCAACGTAATCTCATATAATAAAAATAATAAATAAAAAAAATAATTGTTATTTCAGGGAGTATAATTTGAATTAAGAGAAAAAGAACAAAAGGAATATACAAAATAATATTTGTATATAAACATAATCGGATAAAATCATGATTTTGTTTTGTTCGCTCAAATTTATTTAAATCATAATTCTTAACCTTAAACGGTTGTCATAGTAAAAGTAAATCACGAAAAAATTAGCAGTGGTGTTTTTATTGGACATTTTACCCGTATGAACATATATAAATCGATGTTCAACGTAATTACAAATGACAATGGCATAAAACGAATTCTCGTATTCAATTTTTAAAAAAGCTTACCTTGTCAAATGCATGAAATCTTAAAACCCGGCTTCTTTCAAGAACTTGAAATTTAGGAGTGAAAGTGCGTCAAATACGTGTAAAACATGGAAAACAACAATATGCTTAATTTACAACACAAAATTGGGACACTAAAGGCACTATTAAACACATAAATCTTATATTTGAAAACACGATACGCAGAAGAATTTGTACCGACCGCCATTTTGCTGAAACTACCACGAATTGGAAGCGGGAAAGTTATCGTAATGCAATAAGAGGAAGTATAAACAATTCTATTCTATTCTTACCTTGAGTCTTCCTTTAGATCGCGTCGAATAATCTTAGGCGGACGCTGCAACAATATCAAAATATTCTATTATAATTTTGATATGAAAATATAAATTTGAAATACGAATCCCCCGAACGAAAACGATCAAGCCTGTGCGAAACCGAACATACTTTGGGACGGTTATTTGAAATTGAAAAATAAATTAACGAAATCGTTATTATGTTATAATCAGATGTAATTACTAAGAAAGATTATGGAACAAATACTTACATGAAAATCACGTGACGTGTTTCCAACATCGGAAATCTTCATGTCCTCTTCTATATGTATATTTACACATTTACGCAAAAATCCTAACGAAATTATCACTACTAACACGAGGACGGATTATTTTTCAAAATTTACAACGCGAATCGCGGTAATTTCGCACTACAAGATTTGAAAATGTATTTCAATTTAATAATAACTTAATGAAGAAAATAGTGGGAAATCTAACGAAAAAGCTGGGATATTTGTAACCAGTAAACCAAACTCACTCCGCAAAACTATAATATCCAGCAGTTCAAATTCAACTACTTCATGCGTATAAGTATGGGCAACATAGGGCTACGAAAGTACCAAAAAAACATTATCAAAACAAATAACAGGGCGCAAAAACTACTATACGGAAACTCTACATTAGAGAAAGGCAAATACATATAAAAAAGATAAAAGCCTTTACCAGGAATCTTTTCCGATATACAAAATTACAAAATTATCTTAAATGGCAAATATTCTTATGTATATTGAATGCGAAAATTAGAAATTGACACCGAAATTATTATAAGTTTATGATATTAATTGATAATTACCTCGACGTGCGTTAACAAAATAATCATGAATTCGGGACACGTCAATCTTTAGAGGCAATATACACAATAATAAAAATAACGATAATGATTAAACAATAAGTCAAAACTAAAAGAACTACTAACAACTAAAGGAATTGTAATATAAATTTAAAATACTGTATGCAGAGATCTAGAATTTGATACTCAGAGCACTCTATTAGATAAAGCTTTGCATCCAGAGCCCTCTATTGATCGAATAAGCTCTGGTTTACACCAGAGGTATACTCGATCGTATTTTATTACGATTATTCTGTTTATAAATATCTTAAATAGGTGTTTCTTGAAGAAAGTCATTCTTTATTAAAGTGTGAAGTTGAATCATTAATTTTATGATGTAAGTAAATAATATTCACAGCGTTATACTGTATTATAATATTAAGCTAAACTTGTGAGATCGAGTATGAACGGTTTGTAGTGTTATTTTTTTGAGTGTGCAGATATGAATCATCGTTTATGTTGTAGGATGACTTGTTGCCTGGATGTAAAAGTATTCGTAGACTATGAGATGTAACAAAAGGTTTCTCTTTCTAACTGTGCCTACTTTCTAAAAACACGTATTTTGAAAATAAAATAAACGGTTTTAACGGAAGCAAAACTTGTTGCAGTCTATTGGTAGCATTGGCCTATTCATTTAAAGCACTGCATTAAATTAAATATCGATCTTTTGTTGCTGTAAACATACGATTTCTAATGTGCTTGCATAATTGTACAATAAAAGCAAAGTAGGACAACTTTACCTAAATAACTATTAATTTTGAAGCATATTGTATTATATTATTAGCGTTACGTCTCTGTTTTACGTTGAAATTGTTTTAGTACGGACCTGTCATACATCAAAATGGCGGCTTCTATGTGATGCAAAGGTTGCGCATCTTTAAACCCATTCTATATATTATACTTGTCCCTGACAGAAGCACAGGTGTTTTAAAACTGACGAATATGTTCGAACAAGACGTTATAGCACAAATTTTATGCACCGTGTCACGAAATAGGACAGTTAGAACAAATATCTAACATAACCTAAACATATACTGTTGCGTTTGATTCATTGGTTGCTTGACATATAATCTATGCTTTTTATATTGTTAGCGCTTTAAAACTAATGGATTGAGTCGGTGTCTCAAGAATTTTTAATCTTATTCTAGAAATATTTGTTTTAAATACTTGGCAGGTTGTCAACACCACTTTACTTATGTTTCTGAACCTGCCTGAACCGATTTCTGGTTTCTCCCAATTTCTCCGAACGAGACTTGTAATAATTAACATACGTTTAGTATTTATTAAATATTGTATCATTAAATTATCCTATATTCAATAGACATTTTGCCAGTTCAGATGCTGTGCGTCGAAAGTTGACTATTTATTTGCCGAGGCTCCTTCAATTTTTTTAGTAATAGTAGTTCATAAGTTTGTATAGATCTACGTTAAGGTCTCAATATCCGTCTTGTCCCGCTGAGTATTTTGAGATCAAGCGCAGTCACTTACCTTTAACAGTTTTGGAGTTGGGCGGAAAAGTGAAAAAACAAATTTTATTTTTAACGTACTCTGAAATTTTAATCATTAAAAACAGTTGATTATCTCCACTTGGATCTCGAGAAAATAATACATTCAAATCCAGCTATTTCCGATATTACTTTTTAATAATTTAATTTTAGACCGGCGAAAGGGAAAAATCAAAATTACACAGTTTCTTTTGCATTTATTCTTATAGTATTTTCACTTACATCTACAGTTAAACATTTATAAAGATAGATTCAACAGATTTCCCTTATTATTATAAGGACACGTTTTCCTCGAAAAGTAACGACAAGATTTGAAATATAAAACAACAATATTCCTACGTACGACAGAAAATAAAAGTTCTTCGACATTAACATTTGGGCATCGACCTATTTCCAAAAGTAGTTACGATCTTACATTTACCTACGGAATAAAAAACGAAACCTCGAACAGAAATGAATCGGATAGAACTGATCGATATTGTAGATTTATAAAAAATAAATCTTCGAAATGTGTACGTATCGAAAAAGAAATGGCACTTATCCTTATACGTTGGGGTTTTATAAGTTTTTCTTTTTGTTCCTTTCGTAAGTTAGGATTTTCGATAGTCGATAACACATCGCGTATGACCACTACCTAAAATGGTAACAAATATGTAAGTTGATGGGTTGACGGTGGCAAATCACTCTGGATATGGGACAACGTTAAGCTTGCCCTGCGAAACCGATCTGATAAAACACCCAATCTTCGTAGAAGGACGGTACGAATGCTGTAGATTTCTTTACGTTGACCGGTGGGTCCAACTTCATCAATTGGGTTTCGTACATTTTCAAGGCGTCTACGGAACTTGTCCCGTTACCCTAAATAATGGAAAATAAATTAGTATTTTTAACGAATACCGTATTCGAAAAGAGATGTTTAAAATCGACTGCTCCGAATATTTCGATTTTAATTATGTAAAGGCAAAAAATTCTTCCAGGGAGCAGCTCGAGGGCCCATTCACATTTAAATACTCCTATTTATTGTCCAAAAACTAACCCCATTTGTTTGTAAAAATGGCTTCGTTTTCTTAGTTTTATACTTAATCGAGGTATAGACACAATTCAACATAAAATGTTATATTTGAGGTTAACTTTTACGCCTGATATAATTGACGATGTGAAGTAAGGAACAAGTTGATGTTAATCGGTATTATTGAAGCCAAAAAGTCTAATCGGAGTAATCGCTTTGCAACGAAGTAAAACAAATCTAACCTTATCTTAGTAAATCACATATTTTCACCTAAATTCGCTTGGTAGAACTTATTAAAACATCTTTAAACTCATAATATCGAAATGCAAACGTGTGTTAATATAAAAAGAGATAATAATTACGTGTGTCATGAATTTGCCGTTGGGTTTGAGGATCTTAAACGACAGCTGGAGCATTTTCAGGAAGAAATCCCACAATTCTCCGGTAGGCGTCGCCGTTATCGGAATGTCGGTCAAATCCCCGAAAATATAATCGAACTTTCGTCCCTCTTTGATGAAGGTTTCCATCGATTTCATACAATCTTCAACGATAATCTAGAAGAAGAGACATAAACAAAAATCGGTCGTAATCGATTTCTCGACGAAATAATATCGATACAAACTTGATAATTCGGTCCGCTTCTGTTGTCTAAAACATCGCCACAGATCGATCTCATATGTTTGGCGCAAGCCTTCATTACCACGTCATCGATCTCTAGCATAATGACGTTTTTCGGGTTCTCCTTCAGTAATTCGTAAAGTAGAGCACCGTCACCTCCTCCTGTTGAGATTTAAAGGATAGTAAATGATTCGCATCTTTTTTTTTTCGATTTAAAATTACCCAAAATAACAATTTCCTTGTCTGTATAATCTTCTTTGCCCCTATTCATCAGGGTTTGGGTGTATATTAGATCCGCTTCGGAGATATCTGCAAATTTAATTCATATTTGTGAGGAAAATTGGCTTAATTTTTAAGCCAATTCGACATTATATATACTAAACGGCATCCAAAGCGCACACTTTGGATGCCGTTTAGTATATATAATGTCGAATGAAGTTTTGAAAGACGAAGTAACAATACATATGAAATCGTAAATATTTGCCTTCCCCGACCAGTCGGGAGATTGTTTTTTTTTTTTTAATGAAGTTTTGAAAAACGAAGTAACAATATTTTCGGTTAGAAACTAGTGAGTTAAGCATAAGCCAGGTCGCTGTCAAAATCCAAGACCGTCTACTTTTCTAAAAAAAAATGTTTTGAACCTTTTTATATATACTAAACGGCATCCAAAGTGTGCGCTTTGGATGCCGTTTAGTATATATATAATGTCGAATGAAGTTTTGAAAGACGAAGTAACAATATTTTCGGTTAGAAACTAATGAGTTAAAGCATAAGCCAGGTCCCTGTCAAAATCCAAGACCGTCTACTTTTCTAAAAAAAATGTTTTGAACCTTATTACTTAACAGTGTATATATACTTAATTCAATTACTCCAATTTTGAACAATTTTTCGTTACAAAGGTTAGAATTTAATGCTAGGCTGTACGAATCTGAGAAAAACTGAATTTTTCTCAAATATAAGGAAGATAGAGAGACTGAATACGTATCCCAATCACTTTAAAAATGAATTACGCCACTGTGTCATCAATAGGGATGCTCAATTTGCGCCAGCAGCCAGTGGCGGACGCATAAATTGTGTAACAGGCGAACATTTTTCAAACAAACGTAGAACTACGCAACAGTATTTACGTCAGCGTACATGTATACATAACAAATCTCGTTCAGACTTGCAGTTATACTGAAAGTTGTATCAAATCTGTGCCACTGTCGATTGGCCCTAGTGAGCAACTCTAATCATCAATCATGTGCGATTTCGGATTAAAACAATGATAGACTCTTTGTCTGTGAAAAAGCTTACTTTGCAAGTCATCCAACAGCAAGATGTTACCCAAGGTTTTCGAGTGAGCGATCAGCACCTTCTGATAGGGCGTCTTCTCTTCGAACACGATCTTATCGATGTCATATTCCAATAGGCGTTCGTCTAAAACCGGAAAAGACAAAAATGGAATCTATTGGCCCGCATTTTTGTGAGTTTCGAATGACTAGAAAGGCAACGCACGCATGCGAGCAATTACGGAAATCATAAGGAACGAAAAGGGTTCTCAAAAATTACCTGAGGTCGGAAAATATCTGTCCACGTGGCTTCGCTGTATCGGTACCAGAGCGTGGCATTTTTTGGCGCCATCAATACGTTCCACTATATTACGTTTTATTTCTTTTGCTTTCTACAACAACATCTCATGCAGCTTTTCGATTTTTCTTTTTTTTTGTGTGTGTACGCGTGAAAGAATCTCATTCCAAAAATAAACTTTACAATCCATGTTTGTAGAGATAATATCCCGGATGGAAATGATAAATTAAGATCAAGGGCGATTTAAAGCTGGGCGTACACTTGCGATTTGCGGTTGAAAAACGCCACAGCTTAATAAACACATTTGTTACTGCTATTGCCCAGTGGCGTTTCAACTGTTGCTGGGTGAAAACAGGTTGTTTCTGTTTGAATTTATCGTTAAATGATTGCTTAAAGAATGGCTCACTCCATAATACAACTCAACAATTAACGCATTATGCCGAGTTGTTTGTGTTAATCTATTATTTGAAAAATGGTAAAAAACCGTTAATTTTCCTGTATGTTTTTTATATAAGACAACAAGAGAGTCATGAGACAAATAGCACTGACAATCATTATAATTTTTCCTTTGGTGACAGCCGCGTTTTTATCGCTCGGATTGAAAATCGCAAGTGTAGGCCCAGCCTAAGTAAGAAAGATATATTGCAATACAATAACTATTAAAAGGTGATTTAAAATAGGCATTTTCAACGTTATTACTCTGGGTTTAAGAAAGCAAATACAAGAATGGTTGTTTACTACAGAAACTATGAAATTAGTAATATGCAGGCTGTTTACTAAATATACTGCAAAAATTCAAGGGGTGATTATATTAGATTTTTCCGTTAAATATTTTTAAAATTCAACAATTATTTCCAAGGAATCATATTATATAAACGGTAGATTGTATCGGTATCGGATTTTCCGATTAAAAACCACAACAGATACAAATTCTTGAAACACAAACGATAATAATTATGCTAACAAATAGAGTCACACAAACAATATTCTACATATTTCGGAATTACCCAAAACTCTTAACGGTTATAATGAGAAAAGGATGCTTGTGTAAGTAAATAAATAGAAGCGAAATTATTGTTAAAAGGTAAGGCAAAATGAAGGGAGGCAAATCTAATATCATTTGATACAAATAAAATTATGTATCGATTAATTTCTTTTGAAAACACAGATTTGTCTCCCCATCTTTCTAATTAATCGATATACACACCACTCGGCACAATCTCCAGATATATTGGAACGAACTGCTCGTAATAAAAGTGCAATTCTACTGAATCTACGTATAGTTACGTTCGGATCGACTCAAAAATAAAAAGGGGCCATTCAAATATAACAAAAATAAAGACAATGCATTTGCGTCAATACATAAGATTTAAGAGAACATTCCACATTTAAATCGATGCGAACCTGAACTAGAAAAGTACACGTCGATAACTGAGCCCCTCTTCAACGGGGGGAACAGCTTCGAACGGAACGAGTTCAGGGTGACGGCTATTTTTTGCTCGACAACTTTCAAACGCTACAAATTTTATCGTTTTTAAGAACAGCGGTACGTGAAACATACGAACGAAAAACGCGACCTTACCTCGTAATCCAACAGGGGTTCCTGTTTTTCCCCTTTGTAATACTCGATATTTATCGTTACCAATCCGTTATTGAACACCCTCACGGTGCAGACGACGCCCAAATCGCCCGTGTACAATTTAAATAGGGAATCGTCCAACGATATGTTATTTTGCAGCTTCATGTTCGTCAAATAGTCTCGCAGGACGTTCTCGACATTCGTAGAGATTACCGACAATTGATTGTCGTTTTTAACTTGGCTTGGATCGACAGTGAAGTCTAACAAGATCGCGTTTAATGCCATCGCCTTTAACTGTTGTAAATTGATTCGATTTCTAAATACCGGCAACTGAATCGATTGATTGAACGTGACAGTGGTGACAGATTGATTTTGACAGAATAGGTGCGTGCTCTTCGCGTTGGCGGTAATTTTAGATGTTGGGGATATTCGCGCTGCCAACACATGGGATTAGAAGAAAATAAATTTTGACGTATTAAAAATAGAAAATAAATTATGAATTAATAACCTATGTGTGTTTCAAATTTATTAAAAGCATTTTTCGTATTTAATAACATTATTTAAAATATAGATGATGTTAATATATAAATATTTATTGCTACTTCGTGTTGCTTCTAGAGCCAACGCTTGAAATTGAAAATCAACTACATTTGTGACTCTTGATGTAATTAACAAATTAAATGCAAACTTTCATTTCCTTCAAGAGTTTTAATTAACCTTATACATATTTAGCGCATTTTAATACATAATAAATTAAATAAATATTGTTAGGAAATGTTTATCCTAGTTCCTTAATTTCACTACCAACCCTTGAAATTAGAAATTTCCTAAAATAAATATTTATGGATTCAAATACAAAATACTGTTTTGTAAATCAATATTTTTAATTAATTTGTGATTTAGTAAAAGGATTCTTTGCATAAAATAAGACTATTTATATTCTGGGCAACGTTAATATACAAATATCTATTATTATAGTATTTAGAATCATTTGTAGCACTAGCCGATTCATTATAGATAATTTAGGGCGTTCAAAAATCTTTGGAATTAAAATTTTATTAATGATAAAGTTCGAGTTTATAAAATAAATAAAACTAACATGATTCTCTTACCTTTTTTCAATATATATTTCATTATTATTAATTAAGATTAATGTTTTTTTTTGGTTGTGCTAAAATATGTAATTCGAATTTGTTTCTCCGGCTGTATTTTCGTAAAGAGAGGCTTTATTTCATTTTAACATTACTGTACGTAGTTGCTAATTAAAAATAAGGTACCCTATTAACCCCATTATGATGCCCTTTATTGAAACTTTTAATCGTTTTCTTCGGTTCAGCAACCCCGGTAAGATTTGCCGCGTCATTACTACGAAAATAATTAAGGTTTCCCGCCATATTTTTATGTTTTAATTGATGGCTCATAAGCCCTTATAAATAATACTCATGTTTCAATCAGAAACAACGAACATTCCTTTTGTTTTAGTCCTAAAACCTCCACAAATAACCGTAAAGCATTAACAGGGATATTATTCTTCTCAACAATATTTTAAACTCGTGTAAACTCATGTGTTTACGAATCGAATTATTAATTCAAAAGCACAACTTGACATATGGCAAATGAAAATCGATACGTAATAGGTAATGTTCATAAATATTTAATTCGAATATTGAAAGTACAATATTCAAGACGTAAATACTGGCGCTGCCAATCGAAAGCTGGTGGATATGTGATAAAAACATGGGCAAATAATTATGTTTTTCACCGCAAGTGTATAAAGGGCTATCGGGTCAGTATAAGGACGGTTTAACTTCGCCTTTTCAGTATAGCACGTGCCGTTTGCTCCGTGAGACCTTCGTAGTGGCAAGTCTATTAGTTATAGTGGAAATTGCGTGTCCTACAATTATTATGGAAACCTCCAACGAGTTGATACAAACATTAAAAAGGATACGATATTGTCGTTAGATGCCCAATTTTGGAGGTAAAGCTAATTACATTTTGGATTTCTAATTTTTTTATGATTTTATTAAAGATTATTGCTTTAGAAAATTACAATTTTTCAAGTATTTTGCTTAAAAGACTTGTTTAAAGGATTCCTGTAGTCACTTTTTAAACTTAAAAAATACGACTGCAGACCCCTAACCAAAGACAATTTGATATTTCGGAGTAATTAAAGCCGTAAGGATTTAGATAAACTCAGTAATAACAAAAATCGTTTGGTACAATCCTTTTCGTACATCATTAAGATCTTCAGGAGACCTTCAACATTTTTCAAGCTTTTATAGACCAATCGGAAAACCACTTCGCATTTTTTCTTTAAATGAAACATCACAACCTCTTATAAATTTGAAGCTTTCCATAGAATTTCTTCGATAATTTCTACTTTTAATGCCCTAATATAGTTAGTACGATTTTATTTATATCAAGATGCAAATTTGGCTCATTCTTATCGTAATTACGACGAACGATAAAAATAGAAATTAAACTTCACCAACCTCATTCCCTGATGACCTTCAACATTTTTCAAGCTTTTTAGACCAATCGGAAAACCGCTTCGCATTTTTTTTTTTTAAGAAACAACCCAATCCCTTGCAAATTTGAAGCTTTCCATAGAATTCCCTTAGATAATTTCTGCTTTTAATACCCAAATATAATTAGTACCATTCTCTATATATCAAGATGCAAATTTGCCCACAATCTGGACTTAATTCGGGCCAATTTTTATCGTAATTACTACGAACGATAAAAATAAAAATTAAACTTCACCAACTTCCTTCTCTGATGACCTTCAACATTTTTCAAGCCTTTTAGACCAATCGGAAGAGGACTTCGCATTTCTTTTTAAGGAAACATCCCAGTCCCATGCAAATTTGAAGCATTCCATAGAATTGTCTTGAATAATTTGAATTTTTTCTGCTCCAATATCATTAGGACGACTTTATTCATACAAAAATTTAAATTTTTCGCTAATCTGGGATTCATTCCGTCTAATTTTTATTGTATTACTACGAAAGCTACGCACCAGTTGACCTTGACCGGGTTGCATGCCCAACATGACGACTATTTTGATCGTAATCTGTGACTGAAATTCCCTGAAAATTTACTTATGTATGCAGTCGTAAATATATATTAATAGAGACAAGGTATAGAAGGAAAATATATGGTTTTAATCTATGTGGAATCTATTCCTTGAATCAACGCAGTGTTTCAATATATTCCGTGATTTATTACTGGAAATTATGCAGCTATTTAAATACGTGGAAACATGTTCCTAAGATTTAATTGAATTTGACCAATAAAAAACCACTAATCAATGGCTAAATCGTTTTAATATACGATTTCAAAACTGAAATAAATTGTTTTAAAATTGAGATTCTAATGTTTACTTTGCATAGAATCCTTAATACCCACTTTTACTAATTACACTTGCAACCAAATTGATCGGAATGTCGCAAGTGCAGTTGCCATGACAATATGTGGACTGGATATTTCAAGTTCACCTCATTATTTTAATGAAGGTACACCTATAGACATACGAGTAATGTTTACAACGAATGGAACATCAATCGCTATGCAAGGAAGGACCTCAATATCGTTTGATGTTAGTAACAAGATTCCATTGCAAAGTGTAACTAACCTTGGGCTAGTTCTTGTGAATTTCCATTTATAATCTTTGAGGGATCGTATCTACTTGGCTCTTTAATATTTCGACGTTTCAACGCAAAAAGAGGTGCATCACGATTGTGGGTTAGGCTTATAAATGTCACTTTAACCTTTTGGGATAAAAAGGTAAAAATGAATTTGACTTTGGTGTGATGTAGAATGAATTTCAAGTGGATTTGTGCTATCATTTTTGGGTACACGTGTTTTAAAAAACGTATTTTACTATTAAATTATCATTAACTAAATTCTAATAAATAAATAAAGTAAAAAAAGACCGACTAAAAGATAAAATCTAGTTCAAATAAGGTTAATGCGTTTTCAACCAATCAAAACCGTTCTTTTCATATCATAAATCATTCCAAATCACTTTTAGTGGCTTCAACATTTTAAATCAGTTTTGAGGTATTCGCCACACAAAAATCTCTTTAAATTCCAAATAATACTTGTTAAAATTTTAATTTCCTTCTTTATATTTCAGAAATGACATGAAAAACTTGTACTATCCAAGTTATGGCCGAAAACGTCAAAGTAATAGTAAGATGTCGCCCGATGAACAGAAGAGAAATAGATTTGAATTGCAAGGTATATTTCTAAATTTCACGAAAAGGTTCAACGGACGATTTGAAATTAGTTATTTTTTAGAGATTAGAAACCCATTGCTTTTTGTTATAAAATTTGTGTGCTATAAGCTGTGTTCCAACCCACAGTTTAGTTCGTGATGACGTAAACCAATCAGACAGCAGATTGGAGTCGTTGAGAATTGAATACAATGAATCTACAAAGTAACGAAACCCACGTGACCTCTAATATAACGTGACGTAAATTATAAGTTGGCAACGAATTAAATATTCCTAATATTTCTGTCTAGAACGCTACAAAACCTAACCTATCAAATTTTATCTGTCAATACGTGAAAATCTGTACGGGAATTTTATTTTGGAGTATTACCATGCTGCTAACTGAGTCACGTGGGTTTCATTATTTTGTAGATTCATTGTATGCTTTCCCGTTGGTTGACGTCATCACGAACCGTCAGCAAATTACGTGTTGGAACAGAGTTATAGCTTATAATGCTTAAAATTACTAACCTTAAAGATGGTCGTCGTTTATTTAGCAGTATGGCGGTAAATACAAAATTGTACTAAAAACGTAGTGCATAAAACGAAAATTGGTAGGTGAAAAAACGTAAATATTTTGTAGATGGGTCGTCTTAAGAAGGTTATACTGTATGTTATTATTTATAATTTTTTTTTAATTTTTCGATTATTTAATTAAAAAAAAAACACCGTTTTAACACATAACCTATATAAGTACACAGTGAAACCTTTTTTAAACTACACCAATCATATTTTTTACGTATTAATAACCATACTATTTTATCTTTAATAAAAATTTAAGGAAACTCATTTTGGGTGATTTATTTAATGCTTAAATTTAATCAAAATAAATAATTGTTAATTGCTTTAAACCTATGAAATGCTAACGATTTTTTAAAACATTTATCGTAACTCATGCTGTATCAAAATTGTACGTAAAATGAGTCTATGATAAAAGTAAGGGAATTAAAAAGTGATGGTTCGTTTAAAAGGGTTTTACTGTATAATCATTTTAGTATATTATTGATGAAAATTGGACGTTTTCATATAGAAATCTTTTATTTTATCATAGTAATGATATCCTGGTAGAAAAGGGATATTTATTTTTGCAATTTATAGCGGAAAATGCACTAGATTAACATTAAATTTTAAGTATTTATCAACACCGGAACTTGTTTTTTTAAATCCATAGTGCATCGTAAAAATGAGAGATTGCTCAGTGGAAATCTGGGACCCAAACGAGAGTCCATCTCTATCAAAGAACTTCACTTTCGATTCGGTATACGATCAAAATTCAAGCACAGAAATCGTCTACAACGACATCTGTTACCCATTGGTGGAAGTAAGAACACGTCTTCGTTTTTGTAAGTAAAAATTGACCTGAAACTATTCAAATTCTTCCAGAGTGTTCTAGAGGGATATAACAGCACCATATTTGTCTATGGTCAAACCGGCTGTGGAAAATCGTTCACTATGGAAGGCTCTAGGGCAATTCCAGAGAAGGGAGTCATATCCAGGGCTTTTGAGCACGTGTTTGAGGCAATTTCGGTGACTAGCGGTGTGAAATACTTAGCTTTGGCGAGTTATTTGGAGATATATAATGAACAAATCAGGTTTGGATTGCAAATCGTTTGTTTTTTAAAAATACCAAGCTTAAACGTCCTTGTCTAATGCATTTTTAGAGATTTGCTATTGCCAAGCGAGAAAATTTCCTTCAATAACTCGTTGAGTTTAAAAGAACTACCAAACGAAGGCTTAATTGTGCCAGGTAAGTTCGGGAATGAATCAAAATCATTTTTTTCCAAAATGATTGATCGTAATAAGGGAGTTTTTGAACGTTAGGTCTTCACGGGTTTACGTAATTTTCGTTTTTGAAAATTTTTCCTCCAGTACGCTTATGAAAATTGGTAATTTACAAAGAGACCGGTATAATAGCGTCGAATTTCAGGTTTAACACAAAGACCAGTACACAACGTGACAGAATGTGAAGAATTGCTTAGCATAGGTTCCAGGAACCGAATGATAGGCTCGACCTTAATGAATCAAGCCAGTTCCAGGTCGCACAGTATTTTCACCATAAGTTTAGAGCAGATATCGAAGGAAAATAACAATGAGTCGATTAAAAAAGGTTTTTGCCATCTAAAATTGTGTTCCAGTCAGAAGAGAAAATTTGATTTTCAGGAAAACTAAATTTGGTTGATTTGGCTGGATCTGAACGGCAAGCTAAAACAGGTGCTACGGGCGATAGACTGAAAGAAGCAACCAAGATTAATTTATCTCTAAGTGCTTTGGGTAATGTGATCAGCGCTTTGGTTGACGGCAAAGCCAAGCATATACCATACAGGGACTCAAAATTAACCAGACTGCTTCAAGTATAGTATCAAAATTCATCGATTTCTAAATTTTAAAATAGTGTTTTTTTTAGGATTCTTTAGGTGGCAACACCAGGACCTTGATGATAGCCTGCATAAGTCCAGCCAGTCGTGATTACATGGAAACCCTCTCGACTTTGAGGTATGCCAATAGGGCGAAGAACATCCACAACAAACCCAAAGTCAACGAGGTATCCGTAATTCCATTAATGCAACCAAGTTATTCTCACGTTGTACCAATTTAGGACCCGAAAGATACGATGCTCCGACAATACCAAATCGAGATAGAGCGCCTTAAGCAACTTCTGGACAATAGGCAGTCTACACCTCTTTACGTTGAAGACCTGACCGGCAAATCGGAGCACGATACACCCAAATCGATAGATTTCGACACCAAAAGGGACCAGCTGATCAAAAATTATGAAGAGGAAATGGCCAAATTGAAGGATCTCCACGAAAACGAGAAAAATCAAAAGGAAACCATTTTGAAACAGATAGAATCCATCAAGGAAGACTATAAGAGGAACTTCGAGGAATTAAATAGGCAAATGGTCAAGAAAAATGAGTCGGTATCGAAACAAGAAATAATGAGGAGAATTGAGATTTTAAAAGCTACCATGATCGGGGGCGAAAAAGCTGGAGATACCGAATTATCTGAACGCAGAAAAAGAAAAAAAATAGCAGCTGAACGTAGATTAAGGTTAGTCGAATACTTTTCTTAGATTTTGACCCCGAAAATTTCATGAGAAAACATTTTTTGATCCCCATACATAAGATTTTGACCCAATTCCATAACATATTTTGCAGTGCCATAGCTCACGTATTGGCCAAAATCGAGATGAACGAAGATAGAGAAATGCTCCAGAATCAATACAAAGATATAAGTCAGGAATTGGAGCACAAGTCCGATAT
The DNA here is from genome assembly GCA_031763485.1 of Osmoderma eremita. NCBI lineage: Eukaryota > Metazoa > Arthropoda > Insecta > Coleoptera > Scarabaeidae > Osmoderma > Osmoderma eremita. The sequence goes on along the minus strand of JARFOC010000693.1, from coordinate 710,891 downwards.
TCTAAGGAAATACCGTTACAAGGTGTGTAATTTCCGTCCGTACAAAATATTGTTGATGACGGTTCTTCGATAGGTGAAAGCTTTGGAAAAGGAAATCGAAGACCTACAGACCGAATTTGAAAGCGAAAGACAGGATTATCTAGAGACGATTAGGAAGCAAGAAATGAACATCAAATTGCTATCGCAGATTTCGGAGAAGATGGCCGATTCCATGAAGAAAGAGTGCAATTACAGGTAAAATCGATTTCAATTTGGGCGGTAATTTGTTGAAGCGTCCGTGTTGGTGTTCGTAGGGACTTGGAAAGCGTCAAGGAGCAAGCGATTTGGCTGGAAGAGTCGCAGAAATTCAAATTACCAGAATTGGTAGTTCACAGAACCAAACTACCACCGCCAGGTTAGTAAAAAAACTTATTAAGATGTCACCAGTTTGATAAGGAAACGGAATTTTTCAAAATTTCTCAAAACTAAAGACCCCAGAACTGATTTTTACACCAATTAACCGGGGATGGTTTGAAAAATCTTGTAGCACCCGAAAATCTCATCCGCAGGTAGATATTCCAATTCCCAGACTGCCCCGGCTCGTCTGGATTCGAGCGAAGAAGATAGCGACTCGGTTTTCGTGAAGGTGACGATGTTATACCTTAAGATACAAAACACCTGCTGCTTCTAAATCAATTCACCACTCGTAGCAAAATGCATGTTTCCATCTCTTTTCTCTCATTTTTTTGCATGCCGCTTGCTTTTTTGGGATCAAATAGAAGGCTTAAGCAATGGTGGAACGCCTGTAAGTTCCGACAGCGCTTCCAGTAGGGTTTCAACTTCATCCTTGGTGTGTATTAAACGGGGTTGTCCATCCGAACTCATTCCGTGACTAATCTTGCTGATTCAGACTGCCGTCAACAAACCGGACATTGAGGAAATCATTGGAAATTACTTCAAGCCTAAGAGGGCGGCACAGTTGCTAAACCAATCCGCACTATACGAAGCTGGAAAGGTCTTTAACACTTGGAGAGGTAAGTCGGACTTTGAAACTATGACAATTCCCCATCTATAAGGCAGATTTTGGAATCCTCGATTCTATATTCTATAGATAGTGCCATTCCAGAATTCGCCAGAAGGAAACAACGCTCCACGGAGGCCCTCCACTTAGCGCAACGATCGCCCAAGACGGCTTCCGGTCATTTCTGGGTAAACACCTCGAGGGATACGCAAAGAAATGTGAGGTTGGACGCCCTGCCGAGCATAGAGATTTCTAGAAAACCGAGAATTAACACTTTGGATTTGTTATAGTGTAAGGGGTGGTGATTGTTTTGCATATTGTTGATCTCGTGGCGGGTAAGATAGTGAGGAAATCAGCTTTTTAGGGAGAAATTCGGTTGAAAAGCGTTTGAGGATAGAAACGGTGGGGTGTTGATAATTTTGAATCTTGCAAAGTTAATCTGTAGATGTTTGGGAAGATGTTGCTTGAAGATCTGGTAAAGAATATTTGGGAAAACGAGTAATTACGAGGGAAAAAGATTGGGTTTCGGTTGAAAAGCGTTCGAAAGCCGAAATCGTGGGGTTTCGATGATATTTAATCCAGCCAACTTGATCTTTGGCTATTTGGAAAGGTGTTGCTTCAAGATCTGGCTAAGAATATTTAGGAAAAAATCGTTACGGTTCTGTTGAAAAGCGTTTGAAGAGCGACACGGTAGGGTTTTAATAACGTTGAATGTTGCCGAGTTAAACTTTGGATATATGGGAACGTGTTGGTTAAGGATCTGGTAAAGAATATTTGGGAAAACACGTAATAATTAGGGAAAATCCAAGTTTTGGATATATGGAAAGGCGTTGGATCGAGATGAGAGATTCGCGACAATTCAAATTATCTGAGCTGGTAGTTCACCTGGTGATGAATATTTAAGGAAATGAGGGAGAAATCGAAAGAATATTTGGGAAAACGGGCACAATCTAAGATCACTGTTTTATTCGGGGTTGCCACTGAATGCTTATTTTGGTCGCAAGTTATAAATTCCCAAATAATTTTATGATTTGTCTTAGGAAAATTAATACGGTAGTTTTTTCGCGTAATATTAATTTATTCGAAATTTTCTAAAATTTCCTCCACCATAAGCAATTTCTTTTTTAGCTAATAAAAAAAACCGATTCAATAATAAGAAATAGAAAAATTTGACTTCCTCACTATTTTCCCACAAAAAAAAATTTTTTGTTTATATTTTTAAATATTTTAAGATTGTGTAAAACGTGTTATAACAATAAAATGATGTGTTTGTTGTTTGAATTGAATCGAGTGATAACTTCTAATATAACCAATGTGTATACAAATAAGAGATATTTTTAAATATTTTGGATAAATAAATAAATTTGTTTGAAAATCGATTTTTGATTTCATAATTAAGAAATAGTATTTCAAGTAGTACTGAAGAAAATTTATTTTCGGAATGAGTTTTTGACGAAAAAAAAAAAAAACGAAAATAAAAATAGTTTTTCTTTTTAATATATAAATATTCTTTACAAACCTTACATTAATTATAAATCCAACTATATTATAGTAGATATGTAAATGCAATATAATAATCTAAACGAAATGTTTTTTGTCTTTTTAAATTGTTTCGAATGGACACATTTTAAATTTTAACTTTTAAATTTATTGTTATAACTGAATAAGTTGATCTTTCTTTTAAATTCACTTTTATAATTTTCAAATGTTTCTGTGATGGTTAAAAAATCAAAATTCATTGTACACTGTACCCAAAATGCAATGTTCGGAGACTTAAAATAAGAAATGGAGACGAAACAACAAAAAGAAAAATTATGGCTGGCAATGTCTAATGATTCTTAAAACTCATTCGTTGTAACACCTAAAAATTCAGTAAAATAAAATAGTAATATACAAATTCTATCTTATTCGAAAAAGACACAAAATGGTTCCCACACTCCACATATACTGTCGCATAAGGAAATAAAATAAAAAAGATTTCTTTCATACACATTAAACTTGCAGCAAAAAGATGCGATCCAGAAACAAACGGACACAAACATACCCAACCCGTTGGAGATCTACGCTGATGATAGGTTGATACTCGAGAAGTCCGGAGCAACCGTTCGGTCGAGATCATTAAAGTAGGGATGCTCGGCGATTTTCTTTGCCGAAATCCTCTTGGTCGGGTCATAAACCAGCATCTCTTTCAGCAGTTCGTACCCCGACTCCTCCATACCCTTGGTCTGCGTGGCCAAGTTGTAGTTTGTCCATTTCGGAAAGGTGGTTTGGTAGTCCGGACACGAAGACACTCCCGGCCAGGTTTCGTCGGTCGGTGTTTTTAAAACTCTACATTTACATCATACCGTTTGAACCTAAATTATAAAGGGAGATTCTAAAATCGCTCACCGGAATATGCGGAAGAGTTGATCGATTTCCGAATCGCCCTGGAATAGTGCCTTTTTCGTTGCCATCTCGGAGAAGACGCAACCCAAAGCCCAAATATCGACCGGGCACGAGTACCGTTGCGAGCCCAGTAGGACCTCCGGTGCCCTGTACCATAGAGTGACTACCTCGTGGGTGTAAATCCGCACCGGTACACCGAAAGCACGACCCAACCCAAAATCGGCAACCTAAATAAAAATGAAATATAGAAATTGCAGGCTCGAACGATAAAGAGAAACGAGTCGGCCTCCAACACAACATAGTGCTATTTCAACAAAAATAAGTGAAATATAAATATACGGAAAGCAAAAACATTGGAATCTTAATTTCAGGAATATTTAAAACTAATAAAACTTAAGCAAAAGAGAAAAATTGTAAACTTTACACTAACCTTTATAGTTCCATCGCTACTAATCAACAAATTTTGTGGCTTCAAATCCCGATGTAAAACACGCCTCTTATGACAGAACAAAATCGCATCATTCATCTGATACAGGTAACTCTTAACTAGCCTGGGGTCCATCACTTTCGACGGATTCGCCTTATCGAGTTTATCGATGTACTTCTTCAAATCCATCGATAAGTATTCGAATATCAAATACAATCTTAAAACAAGGTCCTAGAGATAAGACAATGACGATCGAGACCGTACTCACCTAGCCTCCTCCATTAAAACGTCCTGCAAAGATACGATATTGGGGTGTCGCAATTCCTTAAGTAAAGATATCTCCCGTATAGCGGTAGCTGGAACGCCCTCAACCTCCAATTCGAGTCTGATTTTTTTCATAGCAACCAATCGGCCTGTTTTCTTATTCCTACCTTTGTAAACTACACCGTAGGTGCCCTCCCCGATTTTCTCCACCTTAATAAAATCGTTCATGCTCGACATGTCTTTCATCGTTTTCTTCAGAGAATCTTCCTTTTTTATCGTTAACAAAATTGATGGAAGAAACGAAAAACAAGGTTAATAGCAATGTAGGATATACGCTCGAAATGAATGAAAATACTTACTTAAGTGGAGGGCGAACGCTTCTTTGGATATTTCGAGTGTCACGGAAGTCTTCGTGAGGAAAAAGGAGTCGCGGGAAAATCGCAGTTTCGAAGAAATTCTAACGAACTCGCGAGTTTGAAATCAAAATGGAGAACTTTCAAACATTCAAGTTGGGTGCATCTGCCAATGGACAGATGCTACGACCGGTCACATTTGAAATTCTCCAATGAGATTTGTCCGAATGTTCGAACTCCTTTCAGCGTATATGATTTGCGATTGTTTATTTCATTTTAACGGATGCACCTCAAATTCTCCCTAATCATAGATATCGAAATTATAGATTTCCACTTATTTAAATGGGTTATATTTTATAAAAATAAAACTAAATTATTAATTATATTATAAGTCAAAAAACTATTGCAACAATGCTATACGGTAAAGCAATTTTTTTAATTATTTCGATTAAAAATATGTTTCTATTATCGTCAAAAAGATGCATTTTGTTTAACTCTATGGAATTTGTTTGTTTGTAAGCGACCCCTACTTTCAAACCGAATAACCTCACCTTTTTATATTTTACAATGCGTTTGTAACTTTAAAAAGTTTAAAAAACATTTAGTTGAATATCATACTTAAATAATGAATACTTTCGAAAATGTTGTAAAATGGGCTGAAAACCTCGGATACCAAGGTACAATACCAGATACATTAAAAAGGTATTTAAATTTTAATCATTGGGTATTTCATACCTCACACCTTAATAAGTTTATTTTTACACTGCAAGTTATGCATTTTTAATACCATACTCCAAAATGACCTCTTATTTGACGCTGTAGCATATGTAACAATCCGTCGACATCGATGATATGGCACCAATTACTAACACAAGTGAAGCCGAAGCAAGATGTGGAGAAAATACGATACAACAATCTCCGTGTCAGATTACAAATGAAGGACGAATCCAACACAGTAAGTACATCGATTTATCTGTTAATATAAAAAGTACATGACAGAAGACAATGTTTTAGAATAATTCCGCTTATCCAATGAGAGAATTAGAATTATACCAGAAGAAACACAAGTTGCAACGCGAAGTCGAGGATGTTAAAGAGTATGTAGCAGAGAAAGAAGGTTTAGCGAATAATTTTTCAAACGAGCACAAAATCATAGGTATTTCCGTTTTCTACAAGTGAATTTTTCTAAATGAATTCCTTTATAGCTATGAAACGACGTAATTTTCAAGATCGTATCAAAGAAAACAGATTGAAATCGTTTTTATTGAAGCGAAAAATTGTCAATTTTGAGAAGGAGATTGCCGACATGCAAGAGTACGTTGTATTCTTTCGCAATTTAACTCCCGTAGAATCGACGGAAGATGAATTGGACGTTGCGGTATGTTATTTTTGAAGCGTTTAATTTATGAAATAATATGTTCGCACCTCTTTTTTTCAGGATAGATTAAGAAAATGTGTTGAAAAGATCGAATCGTCACTTTTGAGCGACAAAATAAAAGCGCCGGCTTGCGCGAGAAACACCCTCCTTTTAACACCGCAAAAGCCTAGTACGCCGAGTATTTTTTCGATTTCCGACAATTCGTCGGGGGATTACTTGCACTGTCAAGAGTACAAGAAAGAGATTGTCGATGAAATCAAGTGTTTGGAAGATGGGGAGTTGTCGGAAGATCTTAAGTCGATACTTTATAACACCGATTCCCAAACGATCTTCAACATGATTATTAAAGACGTCGATGGTTTGAAGATGAAATTATCACAAGCTATCATGACTAGGAATAGTTATGAAAAGTATATTTCACTGCTTTTTCTTGCAGATTAAAAACGTTTTATTCTTTTAGGCCCAAAGGGACTGTTAATTTTACCGAAACTATGTCGCAACTGTGCGTGAAACAGATAGAAAACGAATTAAATGCGTTGAAAAATGTGAGAGAAATTAAAAGATTGAGAACCCAAATCCGGAATAAGGAGAATAATATCGAGGTAAGATTTTCTTGTTTTTAAAAAAAGACTTACGAGTTACGAGGATTGACGGGGACACACACTTGATAGTTTGAGGATATATCGAATTGACTTTTCATTCGACAAAATAAGAAAATGATCAAGAGTAAATAGGTTAGCCAAAGAGGAATTTACGCCGAAGTTTTTTTTTTTTCAACTCGCTACATTTTGATATTCTAATCGTTTCAATTTAAATAAACAGACAATTCTCAAACAAACGAACCTACCTCGTCGACAAATACAAGAAATACAAGATCTGCACTTACTGCAACAGAAGGAAGTTGGTTTAGTCACCTTGTGCGAATGCACCGAACGTCAAATCCAGCAGTACAGGCACGTAAAAGATGCCAAAAAAATTTTACGTGACATAAATACGAACATAATGAAATTGCAACAGAATCTAGTGAGTTCTCTCCCAGATTGATACGTAAAATTCCCACGTTTTAAACCGATTTATCACCTAGGTCGACAATCTACGGGACATAAATCACCAATTCGAGTTATATAAGAAAGTATATAAAACGATGCTCTCGTATCAGGATGAAACTAGGGTGTTAGTGAAGAAATTGAGTCAGTTCAGTGACGATTTGAGCTGGACGTTACCGTTAACACACAATTTGCACTCGAAAGAGATCGAGACCTTCAGAAACTTCCCGTTGGAGTATAACAGGCGAATTAATGCTGGGTATAAAGCCGTTACTTTCTGTATTGATGAAAAGTTTTTATAATGGTCTAATTCGCAGCGACAAGGTTTTATATGCCCGAGATGTAATGCAAGATATATCCGTTGATGTTGAAAAAATCAATGTCGAAACTTTACACATCCTATTATCGTTAATAGATTGTCCGTACAGCACTCCTGAAATTATATTCTATAATTTATGGCAGAAAAAGATGCAATTACATATACAGAAGTCGTTGCGGAAAACAATTAAATGTTTCGATTATAAAACATGTAAGTACATTGCTTCAGATTTATTTATCTTACTGTTATAATATATTGCAGTTACGATAGAAGATTTGGAAAAGCAGGAATCCTTCGTCCATAATGCCATCGAGAAGTTTAACGACATCAGACAGCGAGAGTCGCACAAAAGTTTAAACCAAGACCTAAATACCACACGTGAAGTAGCAAAATTATGGTTGGAATTACCGTTGGCAGACTACGTAAGACAAAACAGGCTTTACGATGGCAAGAATCTTTCGTATTATCAAAATATGTACAATAATCTGTACAAATTAATCAAAGAAGGCTGATTTTGCCCCAATAATCAATAAAATCGTTATAATTATAATTAACACTTGTACTGATTAATATTGTTATTTTTATTTCTACTAGGAAACTCTTTTTACTTTGTGTTAAATCGTTATTTATTTAATAAAAGCATTTTCGTTGCTGGAGTTTCAATTTCTATATTTCTATTTACAAATAAATATTCAGGCCATCTTTCTCCCAGTTCTAATTCATACAAAACATTCTGAAGATTGTGAAAATCCCTTATTTTAACAATAATATAGATTAGCCAACTAGTTAGAAATAAATTTATCATAAGAAATTACCTTCTGAACAAAAACAGCTATTTATATTTCGATAGACATAGATAAAAAAGGATTTAATAAATGTAATTTTAAATAAAATTGTAAAACATAAGATGTCCTTAATAGTAAATTTAGGTTTTAACGGTTGGTCATGGTTCGCTATTGCAAAATAGTAATCGGTGTCAACTGTCTGAGGTTGGCATTAAAAAGGTAATCAACATTCATATAATAACATAACCCATAAATACAAATCTTTCCACGATACAAATTGACATTTATGCGTTGGCAACATAAAGATTACTATATAGTTCGGAGCGACAACATAAGGAAAATTTATTGCCTAAATAGATTTGACAACGTGCGGCACGATTTCCATAAGAGCAATACTTCCTTCAAAATTTGAATTGCACTATGAGTTTATATTTATTTTACAAGAAGGGAGCAAAAATAATTTCAGTAAACTCGAATGACAAATGGCGCGTTAGCACATGACAAACAGGATGTGTCCAATCCAGGTAAGTAAACATAATTAGATTATTACCAATCTAGGGACCTTTTTAATACCAATCTCAGAAAATTGAGATTGATCATTGTGTATTCTTTATCATTACAAACTAATTATTATCCCATAGGCAAAATTCAATAAGAAACATTAACGCTATACGAAATAACTAAAACAAATTAATGTTTTACTTGTTTTTAATTTCTATTAAAGCTGAGTTTGTTCGTCCAAATCCTTTTACTCAATATGTACTCCGGGTGTGCATTGCCTTCATTTATTTGGTTTGGAGTGAATATAGTTCGTTTAAAATGCAGTAGCATAAGTAAAGCAGGCTTTGTGTACTAGCATCCATAGCTAACAACGCCATGTTTTGGCGCCTACTTGTTCTCTCAATCCCGCCAACCTCAGTTCGATGAATTTACTATTAAAATATCTATCAGATATTAGCTGTTTTGTTTGTGGTTATGTCGGTAATGTACAACACATATTCACATTTAAGTGATGGTATCACCGGCAAAAATGAGAATAAAGTGGTTATTTGAATTATAATCAGATAGTTTAGAGCAACTAACATCTTATGTTTTTAATAAAGTAAAAATCTGGGAATATTACAAACCCTTGAAAATCCATCTTGTAAAAAAAAATGTAAACAAAACAGAATAAGGTCCGGTTAATTGTATAAGTTTATATATGTTATACCATGGAATAGTTATTCCAGCGTTTATACTGTCATTATAAAACCGGCCCTAAATCGTAGTTTTAATGTATTGTCAATGTTGGTCACATTGTGTGGATTGCACATTAAATCTGACAGTTCAAAATTAAATTATTAAAATCTATATTATTTGGAATGTTAGATGTTTCTTATAGGAACTAATGCATTAAAAACGCGAAATGTGAAATAGGTATTTGTATAAGCCTTGGATTCTATTACGTTTCGTTTCTTTTGTGTTCGTTTTTACGTTAAAAACGTGAAAATATTAGACGAGACTAAATTCATTCCATAAACGCGTCATCACATTCAAACGACAGCTGAAAAACACCTAGAAATCGAAGACGCCAATTTAACAAAACAAACGCCTCTTAACAAACTTCACAAAATTTTCATCTTTCATAACGTAAATAATATTTAAGTTTATTAATTACCAATTTATCATTTAATTAGTAAAGTAGTGTGGAAGTAGCGGCATGGAAAAATCTCGCGAGAAAGTGTTCTTTCGCAAAGGTAATGGACACGCTAGTCGAGAAAAAAAACGGTAATAGTGCAAACGCGATTAATTCCTCTCAAGTGTCTTTTGCAGACAGCCTGCCCAATGTACCGTCGAAGAACACGGAAAAGGAGAAACCCCGACCGCGTTCGCGTAGCGTTTACACCAGCAAGTCGCACAACAGCGACGGATCCGGTAGCAATCGGGAATTCAAACAGTACGACGTATATCCCTGGATATCGAGGGCTATATCGAAGAATCTGTATGTGGAAGAGTACAATGTGAGTCGATTCGAATGAAACACACATTTTTTTGCTTCAAAAACATATTTAACATCGCGAATATGATAAGATAACCGTTCACAACATCTTTATTTTTAAATTTATAAATATTTAGGTATGAGAGGTGTGTCGTGCGTTATAGCGGATTATTTTTAAATATTTAGCGGCAGTTACGCGTAATCTGTCAAATGTTATCTGTCAAATTATGGAGTAGAAAGTTGAGAAATAGTTTTTGCGTCTTTTACATGATCACTAACATTAAAAGTGGGGTTCTAACTCCGATTACATTTAGTACGTTTCATTAACGACTTTTGAACTTAGGTTTGTTCAATTAATTCTGTTTCTTTTTTGTGATTTGATCTTATACGTCCGAAGATTCATTGTGTTGCAATTGTAAATGCGTGCGATTGATTGTGATTATTTGGTCTTTTTCAAAACGATTTAGAAATGATTTATGCAATAATTCTATTGGCAGACAAGAATATATGAATTTAAAATAGAAATTACATGTTTAGTATTTGGAAAATTGATTTATTTCTGTTTTATTTTTAGTCACGATTAACGCAAGACAGTTTTTTGACTAATACCAACGTTAATATCTTAAATCTATTGACTTAAATCCATAGACAAGTATAACATCTCAAAATCGTACTTGTTATTCAATGTTGCCAATCTAAAAAATTCTATTTCTATAATAAATTTAAAAATACTTCCTCAATGTAAAAGAATATATAGCCTTTGTAGGGGAATAAAATGAAAAATAGTATAAGTGGTTAAATATTAGACAATTTCAAATAATTTAATAATTAATATGAATTTTCAACTTTTTATTCTAATCATCTCGTTTCTCTTTCATTTTTCGATAATTATTACGATTTATTGGCATTCTTGTTAAAACATTATGTTTACACTTAAAATTTTTGATTGGAATCTGGAGATTTTTATATTTCTAAACGTGACTACAAATAATAAATTTTTATTAGATGAGCGGGAAATTTGAATTTTAATTTTTAAGAATTTAATTTAATATTTTTCAATTTTTATCTTACCAATTGTTTTCAACTTGGTTTTTATTTTTTACCAACTTCTTACTGGCATTTTTTTGTAGAAATAAAAAATTGTCAATATCTTCCGATTTTTTTGTTGTTGGAAATTTAATACTTTTTGGAGATGGCAACACTGATAATGGGGGTCAGTTTTGGCGGTACGATTTTGAATTAAAGAAATAACACAATATTCTTTTAAAAATACGTTTATTTACCAAGAAATGAGCAAGTTTTCACTAATATATTTCATTTTGAAAGATCTATTATCAACATCTTAGTTTTAAATTATAAAACTGTTTTTTTTTTTTATCTCTATCTATTACTGTCTATATTTTTTTTTCAATTGCTTTCTCGTGGATATTTTGAATAATTTATTTTGGCAAAAGATCGTACTATCTACATGTTTCACTACACCCCCTTCACTATAGTAATATTATATTTTTTATTTTTGTCTGTTTTTGCCAATATTTTTTTGGTATTTTTTTTTTGTTTTTTTCCATAGCAGTTTTGATTCTATTTATCTGGTATAATTTAGCATCTGTTTGTCTTGAAAGGATTTTTTTTTGAATATCTCTAAATATCTAATCAATTTGGATAAATTTTTGGGAAAATCCTTGAGTTTAATTTTACCCTTTTCAAGGTTGACCATATCTTCTTTGGTACGGACTTTTCCATTCTTTGAAAAAGATCCTTCGGACCATATTTTACATATCAGCATTTCCTCCAATCTTAGCATCCTTTTCAAATAGCCATTTTTCAAAATTTCCTTATCTCATATCTTCCATAGAATCTTGACCAGTTCTTTTGACCTTTTTAATACCTACGCACATCTATTTTATATCTTGTTTCTTTTGATTTTCCATAATCTTCCTTTCATTAATTTCTAATACACCCACTTCTGACTCATCATTATTTCTTCCACCATTACCTCAGTTTTCCTCATTTACTTTATCACTACAGCACGACGTTTGGCATGAAGATGGGGCCATGGGGGGTCCCTCGGTAACCCCGCACGGGATTATAACTCTTCGTCTCCACGACAGAGTCAGGGTTGACATATCTTTGGACAGGGCCATTCGTGTAGTCAATATGAGAAGCGGCATTGTCTTATCTTTAAGCTCCTCCGGAAGTTCGGCCGCTTTGATTCATCCCAATGGAAGAGTTTATCAATACGGATCTAGAGTTGAGATTCTAGCTAATGACGCACAAGGAAATAATAAGTATTTTTCCCGTTTACTTGCTCCGAAACGATCGGGAATTGAATCTGTTTTGATTTTGCGTAATTAGGTATGCCAAAATGTGGTACAAAGGAGTCAGCTTCACGAGTGATCAATGTGCTTTGGTGTATCTGGTCGATTCTGCCGGTACTAGAACCACAACAGACACCTTCTCCGATCTAAGTGGGGATTTCTCCCTGACAGTATTCTATAGCGACAGCCAATATTCAGATCCGTCGATGGGCGGGCCAAATTTGATCAGCGAAGCTGTCTCGTTGCTGCACTCGTCCAGTTTTTGGATAACGGATGATGGAACGGATAATTGGATTATTAATAATGTGCGGATTTCACAAACTGCTGACGGTTTGGTACGGTAAGTCCCAGAAATTATTTAATTTTATCAAAAACCGGTTTGCACTAGATCAGGAAAAAGGAAATGATTATGAGATAACCCTGCTTTTGGTAAAAATGGGATTTTAATGATTTGAAACATTCCTCTTGCCACGTTGGAAATTTTTGCTCTTCTAAAAAAAAAAACATTGCTAAATTAGGAGTTGTGTTTTGGAGAAATAATTATTATTTGGTTTAGAAACTAAATTAGGGTTTTGTTTCTAAAGAAAGTTATTTCATTAAATCATAGATAGCATTGGATTTGGTTTGATTTTGTTCGTGTTTCCAAAGAAAATTAGAATTTGGTTTCTTTCGGGTTGTATTTTGAAAACCAAATTAGAATTCTGTATCTAAAACATCAACTATTAGAAACGTATTTATTTCATAAAATTATAAATAAATTAGGATTTGATTTTAATTTTCATGTTTTATATTTTCGAAACCAAATTATGATTTGTTCCTTTTTATTTTTTTGGTTTATTTTCAAAACCAAATTAGGATTTGGTATATTCCGGCGGATATTTAGGAAACCCAATTTCAAATTGGTTTGTTTTTAATGGTGTTTTGAAGCCCAAAATACGATTTGCTTTTCTTTGCTTGTACTTTGGAAATTGCGATTTGGTTTTGTGTTTGTATTTTGGAAACCAAATTAGACTTTGCTTTTTTTTTGGTTTGTGTTTTGTAGACCAACATTAAAATTTAATTGCTAGAACACAAATTATTAGAAAGCGATTTCATCAAGTTATAAATAGATTATAATTTGGTTTCATTTGGTCTGTATTTTGGAAACCAAATTGATTTTTCTTAATTTGATTTCTGATTTGGAAACAAAATTGGGAGTTCGTTTTTAAGACGCAAATTGTTAGAATATTATTTCATCAACACAAAGTATTAGAGAGCTCTTTCATGAAATCATACATGAATTAGAATTTGACTTTTTTTGGAAACCAAATTAGGATTTCGTTTCTAAAACACAATTTATTAGAAAGCCATTGATTTAAAATTTAATTATTGAATCAAGTAGGATTTGGTCTCATTGTGTTGGTATGATTGGAAACCAAGTTAGAATTTGGTATTTTTTGGTTTGTATTTTCGAAAACAAATTATGATTTGTTCTTTTTTTTGGTTTATTCTCAAAACCAAATTAGGATTTTGTTATTAGAACACAAAATATTAAAAAGATATTTCATCAAATAATAAATAAATTAGGATTTGGTATATTCCGGCTGATATTTAGAAAATCCAATTTCGATTTGTTTTCCTTTGATTGGTGTTCTGAAGCCCAAAATACGATTTGCTTTTCTTTGTTTATACTTTGGAAACCAAATTGCGATTGTTTTTTTTTTGTATTTTGGAAACCAAATTAGGATTTTTTTTTTGGTTTGTGTTTTGTAGACCAACACTAAGATTTAGCTGCTAGAACACAAATTATTAGAAAGCGATTTCATCAAGTTATAAATAGATTATAATTTGGTTTCATTTGGTCTGTATTTTGGAAACCAAATTGATTTTTCTTAATTTGATTTCTGATTTGGAAACAAAATTGGGAGTTCGTTTTTAAGACGCAAATTGTTAGAATATTATTTCATCAACACAAAGTATTAGAGAGCTCTTTCATGAAATCATACATGAATTAGAATTTGACTTTTTTTGGAAACCAAATTAGGATTTCGTTTCTAAAACACAATTTATTAGAAAGCCATTGATTTAAAATTTAATTATTGAATCAAGTAGGATTTGGTCTCATTTTGTTGGTATCTTTGGAAACCAAGTTAGAATTTGGTATCTTTTGGTTTGTATTTTCGAAAACAAATTATGATTTCTTTTTTTGCATCTTGGAAACAAAATATTTATAAGTTTTTTCATGAAATTATAAATAAATTAGGATTTCGTTTTCGTGTTTTGGAAACCAAATTAGGATTTGATGTATTTTCGCTGATCTTTTGGGAACCGAACTTGAATTTGGTTTCTTTTGGTTGGTGTTTCGGAACCCAAATTAAAACTTGTTTTTTTTTATTTCCATTTTGAAAATCGTATTAGGATTTGGTTTATTTTGATTTGTTTTGGCGACCAAAATTGAAATGTAGTTAAAACACAACTTATTTGAAAGTAATTTCTCCAAATAATTCTTTCTCCTCGATTTGGTGCAACCGTTTTCGCAGTTCCATCCCTCATTTCCCTTAATCCTTTCAACCAATCGCTCAGTAACTCCCCCACCACTTATTTCCCTTAATCCAAACAACCAGAGTCGGAAGAAACAGCAACAAATTCAGCTTAAGGACTTCCCCGAGCAACGGTTCAGCATCGGTTAGCTCCCCCTTCCTGCACTGTACCGGATCCATGGGGCAGACGCGCCATCTATTCGTCAGACGTGGAGAAAGACGTATGCATTACGACGGAGCTAGTTTTATAGTCAGAAATGCCGGGCACTCAGCGGGCTTCGACGACAAACATCAGTTGAAAGTCTACTAAAAGATTAGCGATTCTTTAACGTGTTTCGAATCGTCTAGTTTTTTGTTCTATTTTCCTCGGCATTTTTGTTTTCGTATTATTCTTTGCGCAGTTGGTATTTCCTACAAAAAAAAAAGAAATTTAGAAAGCGGAGATGAAAAATGTCATTTTCTTAAGAATCTTGATTTCCCCAAGGTATTTGAGGTTAGGTGTTTGAACGGGAGAGGAATTGGAAAGGAAAATGATTTAAATTTGTGTCGAAACCGTCATAATTTGCTTGATTTAAATGTAGGGGGCAATTTAGATTCCCAAATGGCGAAATGTGGGGTCACTTTGATTTTCAAGTATTGAAATGTGGGGGTCAAATGTGAAAATATGATTTTAGCCCCGTCAAAGTGAATTTTATTAATATTTTTTAGGGGGACTTAGATGTAGATGTATTATTTAGGTATTTGGGGATCCTAAATGACTCACAAATGTCAAATTTCTGGACCCTTTTATTAGAAATTTCGACTTAAAGATGATAATTATCGGGCAATTATATCCAGGAAGAAAAAACATTTATAAAGGATAAAATATGCAGAAGCCGTGGAATATGAAGAAATTCAGTTTTATTAAAATTAATTTTTGAACCAGCCTTGTATATTATCGCATTGTATGACGCGGTATGACGTAATGAAATATTAATTTCGCGAGTTGCACAATAAAGTCTTAACGTTGCCTTGACCCAAATCTTATGTGGTTATTAAAATTAAATATTTAAAATCGCGGTAAAAAATTATGTTTTTTTTACAATGATTATTTAGAACAAAACAAATTTGTTATGATTTGGTCTTTACAAAGCACGCGATTTGAGAAATGTTACCTGAGTCAATACCATATAAAAATAATCTATGGATTTTGAATTAGTTGTGTTACGTACATATTTTCGCGTAAAAAAATTGTCACGTGATAAGAGCGATCTGTCAAAAAACGCTTGGGTATTTTGGCTTTATTGTTACAACACCAAATACCTGGAAAATCAAGATTCCTAACCTAAAAATCATTTCAGTCGTTTCTCTGCGTAAAACAATTCGTTCTTTAAGTTGTCGATTTGACAATTCTTAACTGTTCTATTTACGAGAATTTTCGACGCCCATTTCGTTATATAAAAACTAACATTCGAAATCACATTTAATAAAATCGAAAGCTAATCGAAAAACAATTTTAAACCACCTGTCTCTATCTCTTCTTCCATGTGTTTTTTTTTTCTAACCTTAAAATTCATATGACATTCACGTGATCTGAAACATTTTTTTTTGTAATTATGTTATATCCCTCGTGACAGAAACGAAAAATAAAACGACGGAAGTTTGACGAGAACGGATGTTAATAGTTGGCTAAGATAAAAAGTGTCCTTTACCTTTTTCGATAACTAAAGTGTATTTTCTTTTTGTTTTCTTCGTTTGTCAACCGGGATGTCATATGAGTTTTTGTTCAATTCGCGCCGATAGATTATTTTAGGGTCGGAAAAGTGGGAAAATTAATCCGAAAGAAAACGGTGGGTTTGTTAAAAGGTGAAACAGATCATATCTACAAGTAATTTCAATTTTATCCTTTTGTATGACGATATGAAAACAAAGGTAATTGATACGCATTTGTAATAGGAAGACGCATGTGTATTTGGAAACATAAAAATAGGTTTTTTGTTTGTTTTTTTTTTGACGTATTAAAGTTGATCTCAAAAGATTCTAAAGAAACAAGAAAAAATATTATCCTTGTAATCGAAAATCGATTGGTCAAACTGTATAACCAACATTGCATGTTTTATAATATGTGTATTTCTTTATTACCATTTGTATGAAATAAAATTGGTTTTAATAAATAATTTGTTGTTTTAAAACTCGTCGTCAAGGTCACAACATGAATCGGACCTTTGCAGTTTCATTTATTTTAGCATATGTACACGTCAAACGAAAATATGGAGCAATTTCACTTTATACTGACACCATATAAACAAGGCTGACATTCCGATTGCATAGTGCAAGTTTGTAGGTAAATACAAGGTGCAAGGTTGCCAGATGTTAACTCGCATGCGCTTAGGATCGTGTTGATGATGAAAAGAAAATTGTCTTCTGCAGAAGTTGATTATAGTAGGCGATAGTAGCGTTCTTTTTGCAAATCATTTATCTCCCTACTGATGTAATAGTTATCTCGGGCAGTCCGAATCAATACTCTACAATGCGTAAAATTGCCGCGGTGTGGCGTAGTGTTTTATTCTTGATGACTCTTACGTCAAATTATATACACATAACCTTAAACCACAATGATAATCAGCCGAGATAGATCCAATCACCGCTTTATGATGGTTTATGATGATATTTGATACGAAAAGGGTATATTTACTGCTCGTCATAGCATTAATTAAAGTTATCTTTGCGTTTCCGTTCCATTTTGTTATAACCCTGTCGCTTATAATGTCAAGAAAATGTTTTCTATGTAACATGTAAGCTTTATAGAAATATGTTATTTTAAAAAGCATTCATTTTCTTTGAAATTAGTTGTTTCATTATTAAATTAAAAGACATTCATCAAGATCACGCACTCTTAACAAAACAACATAACCTAAGTATTCCTTTGGTTACTTCCCGGGGTTACTCGACCAATAGAGGGCTCTGAGTGCAAAATTTTATCTAATACAGGGCTCTGAGTGCAAAATTCTAGAAGTCTGCATAGAGTATTTAAAATTTACATTACAATTCCTTTACTTGTTTGTAGTTCTTTTGTTTTTTCCTTATTGTTTAATCATTATCGTTATTTCCATTATTATTGCGTGTCTCGGCTGTAAATATTGACGTGTCCCGAATTAATTTTGTTAACACAGGTCGAGCTAAAAATTATGCATCGCCAGGTACTCGGACCCGACTGTTTTAGTGTCATATTCCTAATGGCTATGTTTTTGTTGAGTAGGGTAGATTAATGCCAGAGTCTTTAGTCTATAACTTGCTGTTGTAGAAGTCAGTACACGAATAAAATTATTGTTAAAGTTGGTTGTTGGGTTATTGTGTTTGAAAAATAATTGGATTTTGTGCGGCAGGAGTAATCCGAACAGTGTGTCTATTGTATTCCGTCTGGTAAGCAAAAAAGTTAATTCCAATTGTAAATACAACTTTCAGGAATGCGTTAATCGAATTCGTTATGCTTGCTTTTTGCGCTTTCTGAACAGAATTATAGTTGGAAACAGAACATGTGCTGTTTAAAAATCTGCACGGCAGAATGCATACACATTTGTGCACATTTTGTGAATAACATATGCGAAAAAAAGCATGTATAGAAGAATGAATAGAATTTTGGTTGGAATTGTGCATCCAAACAAGTTTGAAATATTTGAAATTTGGCGCGGTAATCACTTTAGTTGAATTAACAGACCACCAGAGGGATAGGCACACAATTTTAACGTTAAATGCCCCACCTATCCTTGCTATATTATCTCTGGTTTTGTACTTACGTTATTTGTCTATTTTCATTTTAGACGAAAATCATCCATTTTTATACTTATGAAAGAAATCGATACTTCTGTGTTAAATTAAAAGCCGTATAAGTAGTTATCTTGAAAATAAATACAGAAAGAAAGCAAAACCGGCAGAAATATCACTAATAATATACCAAATATTCAAAAACGATTCTAACCTATATTTGACTTGTCACTTGTCAAATATACGCGGCAAGGTGAATAGTGCACTCCTTGAACAATGTAGTAGTACGATCTTCATGCAGTAAATAAGCGACCGCTCCATAATTCATTCCGCCACCAAGTATAGATGGCGTTGGTTCCTATCACACAGAGTTCTGTAAGGTTGTTGTCTTTGCAAAGTGTATTGACAGATTGCTGACAGGACTGTTGTCCCGTGTTTGTTTTGAAAGACAACTTAGATTGTATAAGATATTAAAGGGTAAATCACGATTTTTTCTATACATTACATTTCAATAAAGTCTTTTTTAATAGCTCTATCAACCTACTTATACATTTTTGTTACTATGAAAACCTACAAAGATATTTATTCTTATTTTTGCTAGTTGTCTCATTCGTATTGAAAATCTGCCGTTCTAAGTATCCGACATTCGACATTTTTTCGGTTTCTAAATCCTAGAAAAGAACATGGGATAGGTTCAAATTTGATAAGAAAGTAATCTTTTAATAAAATATCTCATAACAGTTTTTCTTCTCACATTTTCTTTTTTAAGATTCAGAATGAATTAGAATTAAATGCCGTTAAAAGTCTATGTGACGTCATTGAATAACTGTACTTTTGCCACCAACACTAGATGGCGCCGATACCGTTTTAGTGAATATTTAGTAACATTTCGTTCTGTATAAAGCCGTGGGTTTACATAATGATTCCATCGCCTGTTCTTAGTCATCCGCTAGTACAATTATTATAAGTTAATTTTGTACAAAATAATCGTGGCAATGATAGTTCTCTATCGCATAACCTTCAAATTAAAAAAATTAATTTCTCGAGGCACTTTGAGCATATTTTCGTAGCAATGATTTTACGTAGCCTATTTTGCACAAAATAATCGTGACAATGACAATTCTCTATCGTATAACCTACAAATTAAAAAAAATCCATTTTTCAAGGAGCATATTTTCCAAGATACTTTTACGTAATGATCCTTTGAGTTATCCGCTAGTACAATTATTATAGGTTAGATTTGTACAAAATAATCGTGACAATGACTTTTCTCTGTAGTTCTCTGTCGTTTTATTATCGATCTAATATTCTTCTTTACTTATTAAACTGACATATTCTTCATGTTAACCTAGCAAAGCAACGTATGATTTGAAATATTTATACAATGATAATTGCACTGTAATTATATATTTAACAATGCTTGTTATCTAAATCCGAATACCTAGAATTCCTAGTCTTTTTTTTTCTCGGTTAAATAAACTCTGTGTTTTACCAGCTGGTTGCGTGTTAAAACCGAATGGACGTAGTCGTAAGGTAATTGAGACGAAATATTCTTGATATAACAACTCCTATTCAGTCAGCGACTTCTTGTCTAACAATACCCCAATAAACCGGCTCAGTTCTAGTTTTTCATTGTTTTCTTTTCGCGTAAACCGGAGGCCCAGAAACACTGGGAGAGCAGTTCGCATTTTCAACATCAAACCGTCTGAAAATTGCACCGCCAAATGATATCCGTACGTATTGAACATTTTTCCCTTACGATATGTAAATGTTTTTATTTAATTTGCTACGATACGCTATCTATTAGTGCATGCATTAATTACAATTAATACAGCCATTCGGGTTTTGTAATTGTAAGAAAGGAAACTTATAATTGGTGCTCCTTAATCTTATCAATTTGGAGTTTTAATATTTTCAAATTCACGTGTTCGAATAGTGCGTTGCTAGATCACTAATCGTAAAGCGCGATTTGGGATCAGGCGAGCACGGAGTGCTCTCACGTTAGTATCTTTCGCATATACAAGAGCTGCTCGTAAATACCTTTTGGCTTTTGGTGATACGAGGGTTTTTTTTAACCTCGACGAAATAAATAAAGTTCAAAGCTTCTTACAGCTTGGGCACTGCGAACGTAGATGATCTATTGCGATGATAAACATTGTGCTTTAGTACTACCCAGGCGACACACTGCCGTCATAATGTCGTCAATTATTGGTCATTATTCGTCGGCGACGTCATGTGACCAGTAATTGACGTACCTACGACGTAATTTTTAGAACGTACCATTGACGTTATTAAGGGTGCGTTATAATCCTTTAATTGGGTCGATGATAGTATCTTCTTTAAATTAGATAAGTATTTAATCCTTGATTGTTTTTAATAGGTTGTAATAGGTATATCCTATAAATTCGGAACGTTTCAACATTTACCGTTTAGAAAACTTGTCTCAAAATCTAGAATTATGGCCGAAGGAGCAGATTATTTCAAA
>JARFOC010000693.1:669280-689790 GCA_031763485.1 Osmoderma eremita | reverse complement strand
TTAATTGTGACTCTCCTGTAAGTTTGCGACGACTATTTTATTAAGAAAAGTTGTTTCTTTTTCAGTTATCTACACTTTAAAAAAAGAAATTTGAAAATATGAGTTGACCACGTATTCTTTACCTTAGCCCAAAATGACATTGCAATAAATTCTAAATAAACATTGAATTTATATTTTATTAATTTGACATTTAGTGACAAAATAAAATTTCTCTAAAGGGTTTGTAGTATGTAAAATAAAAATCCCTAAAATTCCATAGAAAAATTCTTTCATGTATTACAAAAATATTTACAAGCTTTAATTTTAAAATTGTAACTTTTATTTTGTTTGACGTTTATATCTTATTTTAATATTTTTCTGCACATATTCAAACCTTTCTAGCTTTATTTGTCTCAACTTGATATTCTAAATTACTCCAAGATGAAAGAAAATACCAAAAAAAAAATTCCCAAATCAACATTTTTGACATATACAGTAAAAAGCTAAATTCCCCCAAACACCTACCTGATCGTAGCGATTTTCTGGAATGGTAACCGTAGTATTTTTATCCTCCATGTGAATAGTTAATCCCCTTATGTTCGGTAAAGTGTACGAAAAGTTCCTGAAGTCCTAGAATTCAACGATTTCAACCCGCACAAACACACAAAATCAAAATTACTATTACTTACGGCTAAGATATTGATGATTGTGTGTCCGATCTCTACGAAAACACTATCACGATGCCTTGTCGATATTATAGGGCTCGGATAGTACCTATACTCAGCCCCCAAACGCAGCACCAGCCGCAAGGGAAAGATCTTAGCCCACGGTGTTTCCCATCTGTGTATCAATAGGCCTATGAGGTACGGTTCAGTTGGTCGTAGGAGGTTTTGCAAGCACTGAAACGTCGGCCTGATGTATAAGAATCCAGCGTGGTTCTTGAATCCCAAGAAATTCGGATTGTTGTGCAAAGATAACCCCATTTCCGTAACGGTAGTCCCTGTTTTGATTCCGAAAAGGAAGAATTTGGATTATTTTAGATTAGTAACATCGGTGGAGCTGAAATCAATACATTCAAGTTCTCTTACCTTTTACAGCATCGTTATAAATGCTGTTGATGTGATGAAATATATCTACCGGGACCATCTTTTCATCGTCCATCAATTCTATTACGTAAACTATTTCGTCTTGACCCACAGAAATTAGACCGTCGGTAGAGAAACACCACGCTTGCTTGTTGATACAACAATCCACTGAAATAAATTAATATAAAAATAAACTTCAAAATCATTACGGGCAACAAAATTTTATCGGGAAATCCCAAAATACAAACAGATGGAAGTATAAGGTATACGGAACGTTACAATACTTACTGTTTATTATCTTGAGATGAACATGCAAATTCCTCTGCAAAGCGAATGTTAGTTTCTCACATCTCAAAGTCTCCACCATGTTCTCACCGTTGACACACTCGATATAAGTAATATCTGGGTAGAAAAACAAAATTATTTGCACCGTTGTGGGAATTACTATTTAAAGAAACGAAGGGGAATGGTTTAATACACACCGGACTTAAAAACGGTTACTGTCGGTGGTAGACAATCCGTACCGCTGAATATAAAGCTCTTGGTTTGGGGGTCGATAGCAGGAGCATTACGATTGAGCTTCGATGGCACCTGAATTTGTTTCTTCGTAGAGGTCGAGGCCCCTGGAACACCACCACCTTTTAAATTTTGAGTACCGCTGTAGTTAAAGTCGGTATCCAGTTTAGTCAAATCACTCCCAGGCCTGATACCGTCGCAGAACATGACACTTTTATTAGTTTTTGCTTTGGACGATCCTGAAAACACGCAGGATTAAGCATTTGCAATCGATTAAAACAATTTTCTTACCTTTACGCTTCAAAACACCCACGGGAACCATCACTGTTGGTGGATTCTGTCCGACAGAACCGACTTGTTCCAACGGTGGAACCACCGAGCAATACTCCATGGGGTTATTCGGATTGGGCTGCCTATTCGGTGAGTTTGTTTGCGACGCTTCACTACCCGAGCTGCTGTTCGTGTCCATATTGAGGATGGCGTAGCACTTCGCGCACACTCTAGCTTCGGCATCCAGATATTCTAACCTATATTTTAAATTACAACACTTCGAACACAAAACCTGCAATATCGTTGCCAAATAACGAAACAAATCATAACGTGTCAATTTTTACCAATCCGCAAGCTCTACAGTGATGTCTCCTTTTAATAACTGTGAACCGGGCATCGCAGTGCAAGCAACTTAAAGCTTCTGAATCCGGTATCCATAACGGTGCTTCTTTCCCGAGCCAAAAACCTAAAAATAATCATTTATTAACAACTATCGAAGATTTCTGCTTAGTAGTTAGCCTCACCAGAATTTTCAGAATTTCCTTCGTTATTAACAGCGCTATTATTCGAATCGTTAATCGGCTGAACGCTAGCTTCAGCTTGGGCATCCCCGGCACCTGCGTTATCCATTTCTATCGAGATAGAAGGGTTCTGATTGGCTGCCGATGCTTCAGTCGACAAATCCGATGCGCTTAAAGTATCTGCGACAGGGGGCGCTACGTCCTTTTGCTCCTTTAACTTCAGAACGGCATCTTTTTGTCTGGCGGCTATAGCGTCTGTGCGCATGTCGTCATCTTCGGTTTCTGATTCGGTCGAATCCGTTAGGACTTCGGTAGATGCCTCGGAGAAGGTGGGGGAAACCGAAGGCGAAGTTTCCGATTCGTCTTGGCTGGATGTGGCGTCCTTGTCTGTCTTCCGCGAAGTGGCTGTTTGCAGTTCTTTGGAAATGTAAACGTTGTTGTACGGAGTCGAACCGGGGTTGCCTTTGTAGGAATTGTAATTGTAACATTTAGACATATGAAACAACAATTTCCAATACAAATTTTTATTGTATTGGTATCGTAGTTTAATGCGAGGATGCACACAACATTTATAAACACAAAAAATAATAATTTCCCATTAAAAAATTATCATAGGCAATAAGAACTTTTTAAACCGTCCCCGTATATTACAATATCGAAATATATTTAATACTACAGCCGTTTGTCTTGCTATTTGAACAAAATTCAAGTAGTTGGATTGTATTATGCCATATTTCTATCTATTCAATTGCTATTTGATTGAGAAGTAACATTTTAAACAAAGTTTTGACATTTAAGGTTATATATATATATAAATTCGTTATTTGCTTAAAACAAATACTTTCTTTTTTAATTTCTAAAGGCGTTAATACTTATTAGAGTGACTGTAGCCGAGGTTTATAAATAAATAAGAGTTTAATTTTAAGCGAAAAAAAGAAATTACTTATTGCGAGATCCCTGTATATCACAATTACTTTATATCTCTACAATTACACGTCGATTTGTCATGTTAATTGAACAAGATTGAATAAATTTGCTTATTTAATTCTATTTTTAACTGTATCTTAATGTTAGAGTGAGAGAAGCAACGTTTAATATAATTTAAACAAAAATATATGCAACTGTTGGTAGGTTATCTTTATTATATGACTTGTGTTTAAAAATAACAAAAAAACAAAAGCACCATAATCATAATATAGCTTTTGTTATACACGGCATTGATAAACAAACAAATACCAATCAGTATTTTTCCATAGTTAACGCTTGTGATATTATTCTTTAATGTGAGTTTTTAATGTTCAAACGACAACCATGGGATTTTGTCTTACCGATCAAATTAATTTCTCTCTTTGGACCCTCCTCCGACACACTCGTAGGTATTTCTAACATCGTGGGCCTCTCGATCGATGTAATACTTTCCGTATCTTGTGCCGTAATCGTTTCCGGATCTTTAGCATCATCGGCACTCAAATTACTTTCACTCGTAGCACTATCTTGATTCACATTTGCTTTAAACTCATCTGAAACCTGTTCGTCCCCTACAACTGGGGCATTTTCACTACTATAACGTAAAACTTCTTCGTCCGTCTCTTCCGATTCTACATCTTGAATATCTTTTATGTTATTCTGCGTTTTAGTTTCGTTTTTCGCATTTTCTTCAAAATACTTTTGTTCTTCATCGTTAATTTCTTGAAATTCATCTTCGATTTTGTCTAAATACTCCTGTAAAGTTAATTCGTCAACGTCTGGGGTATTATTAAAAGATATTACGTCTTTTGTCGATTGTTTAGGCATTACTTCGATTTCTCGTTGGTTTTCTACTGATATTTCTTCTACTTTATCATCTGTATTCTCTATAATTTCAGGGGTTTCTATTTTAGCAACATCTGAATAGCTTTCGGCAAGGTTATCGGTAAAATTGTCTTTATCTTCTTTGTTCTTCTCGTTTTCACTAATTTCCTTCGTACTATCATCGGGAATAATGCATTCTTTCAAATTTTTGTCATCCGAGACTTTTTCGTGGTTTTCGATAGGTTCAAAAGTATTTATTTGTGTAGAATTCTTCGCATTTGTGTTGTCTGAACATGAGGGGGTATAAACATTAGCAATTCCATTTTGTTTCTCGTTAAAACTAGCACTATCCAAATCAATACCATCCAGATCTAATAAACTCTCAATCTTATCGCTATTTTTCTGATTTAAAAATCCTTTACTGTCGTTGACGTGAATTTCTTCAGAGCTTAAATCTAATAGGGTATCTACAGTGTTTAATTTATCATTTGTTTTATCAGAACCAATGTCTCCTATCAGTTCACTTTCAGATACATTTAGTTCTAATTCTTTCAGTTTATTATCAATATACGCAGAATCTAATGAACTATCGACACAGGAGATATTTTTACTAGTAGTGGATTGTAAAAAACTATTATTATTAGTAGAAACCAGATAATTCTCCTTGTTATTGTCTAGATTTATCTTAGCTGTGTTAGCTGATGATATGTCTGTGTTCAAATACTCATTTAAGCTGTGAAATACCTTAGTTATCGAGTGCTTAGCATCGCCCGACTTAGATTTCGAACTGGACGCATAATTCGACGATGTTTGCGAGTGGTAGCCCTTACTAGCGGTGAAATTGTCTGCCAATTCGCTGTACTCGAAATCGTTCAGAACTTTATCCAAGTCGACCGTGTATTTATCCATCTGGAAACAATGAAAATTGTCAACGGGGGACAGCCATTTGACATGTAAGTAACCTCAAAATTTTAACATTACACCCACCGCTGGGAAACGCAGAACGCCGCGCACGGTGAGTATTATCCAATCTTGTTAATTAGTAATTACTATACTGAAATTAGCAAACGTTATACGCGGGGACAATCATATGATGGAATAAATTTGTGGATTGGAAAAGGAAACTTTGCTTTAACACCGTCTGCGTATTAAACTGGAATCTGCGAAGGTATCAATGAATGTTTTACTTACAATTCGCAGCGTTTCTACACTTTCCAAACAGCATTTGCACGAAAAATACGTTGCAATAAACAAATCCCTACAAAATACTAAATTTTTGACGTTTAATTGGACGCGTTCAACCCCACCGCGGTTATAGCGGAGTTCAACCGCTCAGCCTTTAAAAACCTTGAACTTCTAAATTAACACAATGCCGTTGTTCGCGTCGAAATTAAAACGCTGGAATCCTCCCGCGGCCCTTATCGATAAATAATTACGTCCACCAAACCGATAACTAATCGACTTTCGCCGACACGATTAGGCAGATAACATGACATTTTTTAGGTGATCTCAGTCGTCACGGAGCGAATTGCAACAGAAAAATATCAAAGATGGCCAACGAGAGTGACAGATACCCATTGCATAAAGCGGTTTTTGAAAATGATTTGAAAAATCTGTCGAGATTATTGAGGAAACACGATGTTGCCGCCAAGGATAAACACGGTAAGTGCTCGTGGATACCTTTTAATCACAGGTGAATGTATTAAAACGTTTGAGAGCCGCGATTGAACGCAGCATGTTAAATCAATCATAATATTTATGTGCGGTAAAACTGTACATCAAATAATTTTGAATCGTTACAGGGAATACAGCCCTTCATTTGGCTGTTATGTTAGGTAGGAAAGGTAAGTCTATATCTTAATTATCTCCATTGGAAATAGTTGTCAAATATTTGTTTCTAGAATGTGTTCAATTACTACTGAAACACGATGCCCCAGTTAAAGTTAAGAACGGCTTGGGTTGGACTGTCTTAGCCGAAGCCGTCAGTTATGGAAACAGGCCTACAAGTAAGTACAGATACTCGTAAACACGTATCAACTAATTTATGTCGTGCTTTTGATTTGTAGTATCATCCCTCGTGAGGAAATTCAGACAACAGTCGCGTGAGCAAATGGAAGATCGTAGACCAAATTTAGTGGAAGCCCTCAACAGGATAAATGACTTTTATATGGAATTAAAGTGGGATTTTCAATCATGGGGTCAGTTTTTATATTACATTCATTTGAGTTTTGTTCGTCTGTTCGGTTTTTCGTTGTGCTTTTAAAATTTACTAACAAAATTAGTGAATTACCCTTAGAAATTGAGTTTTTTCTTTTATTATCTGTTTTTTCGATGCAGTTTTTATGGCACTAATTTTCTTTTATCAATTTTGTATTTCAGTACCGTTAGTTTCAAGAATTTTACCCTCGGACATATGCAAAATATACAAATGCGGTGCGAACATCCGATTAGACACGACGTTAGTAGATTTCTCGGACATGCGATGGGAACGCGGCGATATATCTTTTATTTTCAACGGAAACGCAGCTCCTAATCAAAGTTTAACCGTCTTGGATAACGTACAAAAGGTCTATCAGAACGTTAAATACGAAGTAAGTCATTTTAATTTATTTAATCATCACTTTTGAGTACGACGGCAATTCTCGTTTTATAATCGTAGGAAAGCGAGATGGAAATCGAGGACGAAGTGGATCTATTGATGTCGACGGACATTTTGGCAGCTCAAATTTCGACGAAAAGCATATCTTTTGCCAGGGCTCAAAGCGGATGGATATTCAGGGAAGATCGGAAAGAACTAGTGGCCGGACAGTATGAAAGCGAGTTGTATACGGTGCACGGTCTTGTTTTGGAAAGTCGAAAACGGAGAGAGCATTTATCGACCGACGATTTACAAAAGAATAAAGCGCTGCTCGAAAGTTTTACGAAAGGAGGGAGTTTGCAAGGTTTCGATCAAAATGGTGTAGTAAGTGTTTTGTTTTATTAATTTATTCTGTTTGTTAATTAATATTTGGAATTGTTTTATTACAGCCTGTACGACGGACAAGTTTAAGTCCCCCGCCGGAGAAAAACATCAACTGGGATCAGTATATTAACACAGAGTTGAACGATTATCCTCGGTTGGGTAGGGATTTAGTCTATAAGGAATCCTCTAAATCATTTAAGGCTACTATAGCTATGGTAAGTTTCTTTTTCTCAACATAACCTCTATTTTTAATACTTGAATGTTTAAATTTTCCCCCGAAGAGTTCAGATTTTCCCTTGTCGGTCGAAATGCTCCTGAACGTACTAGAAGTGATAGCACCGTTCAAACACTTTTCGAAGCTGCGAGACTTTATCACCTTCAAGTTACCAACCGGTTTCCCCGTCAAAGTGGAAATACCCATCCTGCCGACAGTCACAGCGAAGATCACCTTTCAGCAGTTCGAATTCAGGGAGGACCTGTCGAAGGAATTGTTTGCGAAACCCAAAGACTACGTAGAAGATCCCACACGGTAAATCAAATGTTTAATATTTTCATATTTTGAATTCATTAAATTAAAAAAAAATTGTTTAAAAAATGGTTTTTGTATCACGAAATTTTCCAAGTTTAAACCTTTCATTCTTTTTTGCTATGAATTAAGTTTGAAAATTAATTTTTAACGTTCAAACATATACAGGGCGAGTCGAAAATACGCGATTATATTTCTCCATAGAATTCTTCAGGTGATTGTGGATGAAAATTCCCTAACGAGCACGTATCGAATTGCATTTATTTTTCGAGTTATAACCGAATGAATTTTCATATTTCATATTTTCCTAAAATCATATTTAATCGTTTCATATTATGTATTTCTTATGCGAAACTTCTAAAATCTAATCGGAATTTAATCATTTCACTGATTTTTTCTTTGTAAAATATTTCTAAGTAAACGTGATTTCTTTTGCTTTAAAAGATATATAGGGTGAATCTAAAGTGCGCGATTATATTTCGCCAAAGAATTCCTTAGGTCATTTAGGGTAAAACATCTTTAATCAACTCATGTCGAATTCCTTTTAGTTCTCGAGCTATGATCGGTTAAATTCCGATTTTGACATATCATATTTCTCATGGTTCATAAAATATTCCGTATTTATTGCTGTTTCATATAATTTTTTTTAGACAATCTTAAAAAGTAAATTTTTGCCAATAAAACATATATAGGGTGAGTCTAATATACGCGATAATATTTTGCCGGAGAATTCTTTAGGGGATTTGAGATAAAAAACCCCCAACGGATATATACGAAATTCCCTTTAGTTTACGAGTTTTAATCGATTAATTTCCGATTTTGACATTTCGGTACTCTTTAGATTTCCCGACTTATGACGGCCCGAACTGATGAACGCCATCGAGATGACATACGCACCGAAACCCCAGTACATCACCAGATACGACCGGCTAGCGTTCGCCCGCCAGAAACTGTTCAAAATACGTAAGTTCAATAAGCAGCACGTCACGACGGAATCGCAGCCACGACGGCGTACCAACGGAGCGCCGCCATTCGTATGCATCGAACTCCCGCTGTTGTTCACCCTGGGAAGTATCTACTCGACTACCTGTCTCTTGTACATAGAATAAAAAAAAACTTTTACAAATACAATCATTTTGGGGGTGGTTCCCCCTTTTATTATTATTGTCATTTTATCTTTAGAAAGTTCTAATACGTCGGTTTCCGTTTGGCGAGAGACACTTTTCACGTGCTTGATTTCCTTATTTTCCTATATAAATATACAGGGTAGTCATTCTTCGATTGGGCGTGAATTCCGAATTCGTAAATGACGTTTCGATTCGCTCCCTATATCATTATGGGGCCTAAGTGTTTTCTTTTTAAACGGGCGAGGTCGTGATTTCTAAATGTTGGTTGTATTATTATTACTCATATGTCAACGTCAAATGTCAAACGTCAATGTCATTGTCGATGTTTGGGTGAATTAGTTAATGTAAGGATGTAATTTCAGTATCGCAGTATTTATTTTATCCCTTATTTTATAATATATAGTTTTCGGAGTGATGTTTGGTGTATGTGGTTTTAAAAAATTGAATTTTTGTTGGTACCATAAAAATTAAAATTCAACTGTTTTAATCGGTTTCAGTATTACCAATTGAAATTACATCGTTATAATTCCATTTTTTATATTCTTATCCGCTCCCACGTTTCTCCCATCGATCAAGTCATCATTTTTCTCCTATTATCGATTCCAACTGTCCTCTTCGACTCTCGATGTTGGTGTATTAAAAGAAAAAAAACTTTAGATCGATTCCCACATCTACGTTTGAGAGCAGAAATAAACACTCGATAGATTATTCTGCGTATCTTGCCCTTCCTTATGTAAACAAAAAGAAATTTGTGATCTCGGTGTGTTTGTCGTTCACTCTATCATCATGTCCTACTTAAAAGGATGAGCCGTTACATTTAACTCCTTCCGAGATGAGAAATTGTAAAAAAACTCTTCTGTTTCGTGTGTTGTACATATACATATCAAAAAATATGCTTCGAAAAATACCTTTATACATTCCTCTCTGTGTGTTTGTCGTATCTTTTTATTTTATTCCGTTCTAATTTGATTTTGTTTGTTGCGTGGTGTTTAGTCGATTAAATTTAACTAAACAACATTACTATTATACAATAATTATATTGCAGGTAATGAGTCAATTTATAAACAAACAATCAAAAAGAAACTAAATAAGAAAAATAAAAAGGTAATAATTGAAACGATACAACGTGGTATACTTAAGTATTAAGTGAAGTTAGGAAAAATTTCTTTTTATTTTAAGTAACATATTTTTGTCACACGCTGCCACACAATTGCTTCCGACGTTGCAAAAAACTTAAATTTGCTTTTCATTAGATTGAATCCGAAATGGATTGCCACTAAATTAGAACAAATTTGATTTTGCACTTCGTCTTGAGTGACAGTACAATTATTATAAGTGAAATGATTGTAGACGGGCAGCCGTTGTTAAAATGCTTTAATTGTTGGATCTTTCAGCCTCTTAAGTTTCTCTTATAAGATTTTCAACGTATCCTCTTTAAATCACTTTTATTCGATGATAATTACAATTTCAGCATCATTTGGATCGTTCAGGTAGCTTAAAATATATATAATTTAGTCTGTCTTTTAAATTTAAATAACAATACTTCATAGATACTGAAATGGTATTAAAAAAATAAATTAAACTTGTTTGAAATATAACATACCTAAGATGTGAAAAGATTAGTAACTCAATTTTGATAAAATGTTCTATTTTAAGCAAACTTTTTATTTATTTATCACAACAAGTACTTAATATAACTTAATAATCACGTTAAAACAAAAAACAAAGATCCAATAATGTCAATAATGCAGCTTTATTCAAACTTATTTATTGTCGATTTTTAATTTACTTAATCGCAATAGCTCCCTTACATCTTTCCGACTTATATTTTCACTTTGAAAAAGGCTACAGGTCGTAAAAATTTTATTTATTTGCAAATTAAAAAAAACACTTTGTCCGAAAGGAATATTATTTACTACTTCAACTAATGATTATTTACTATTATTTTTACAATTATATAATTAAATAGACATATTTATTGTTTTTAAATGTAAAGTAATTTAATAAATTGTTGTACTTTTACATTCGACGTTTGATTCCCCTATTTTCCCATTCTAACGATTTCGTAGACCCAAACCGTATCGATTCCCGCACCGATCGTCTTAATTGGAACCAAATTCGGTAGGGGAAAGCGACAAGCTACGATATTACAATGATTTCGACACTCGCGTAAGAATTTCACTTCTAAATCGGACATCTAAAATCAACAAACTATGATCATCTTATCGAATTTAATAATTTCACGTAACAAAAGTGATTTTACCATCTGTTCGACACCGAAAATCACTACGTTTTCATATCGGGACAGATTAAATCTCCACAAATCTTTTCTAAAGAATTTAACGTCTCTGCCGTACCCAAATCCCCTACGGAGAGCATCGACTTTGGAATAAGCAACCAACCAGGGATTTAATTCGACGCCGTGCGATGATGAAAATTTATACTTAGCAGCTTCTACGCTAATTCAAATTCACATTTAAAAGCGATTGTTTCTACTTGTGATTGGAATTTATTTTAGATATTCCTACCTAGAACTATTCTGCCATCACCCGATCCTAAATCGATCAAACTTCCCGATCTGCCTTTTAACGCAACGAATATATTTTCTATTTGTGTTGCTGTTGCTGGTACGTATGGTAAGCATATTTTCCTTAACGCCGGACTGATGAAAGGGGCCGAAATTACTGATAATGCGACAGCTACACCGCCTAAAAGGTAAGTAAATGTTTTGTTTGTATTTTGAAGTAAATTAGGTTTATTTATGTAAGGTTATAATAATAGAAAGGTAAAATAAAAGACACACCTGTTATTCCTATCAATATTTTGCCGGTATTTGATAGCTTTACATCTTTCTTGGGGGAATATAACTCGATTTGTTCTAAAGAAGTCATTAAAGAACTTGAATTTTAAATAACTGGGTCAATTTGTGTTGTTTTTTGGGGTTAAACTAAATTTGACAGTTATTTGAGCATGCAATTCTAGCAATGAAAAACTTGAGGAAAATATAATCCACTGTTCCATTTATAATCGAGACTGCTGGGACTCGATAAAGTATTAAAATTACAATGTTCCTATAAATAATTCAGATCTTTGTAAATTATTTAAAAAATGTTTGACTTTTTCATTGTTTGTTTTGTTAGTTACGGTCAATTACAGTTTTCTACATTAAAAAAAATATGACATAATGACGACAGGCCGGATTGAAATTATTATATAATCGGTTCATTTTAAGAATACAGCGGAGGTATTACACGGAAGATATTTTATTAAGTGGTAATACAGCCAGATTTTGTCGAATAAAACTTAGATTTAAGTGTATTTGGTCATAGATTATAATCACTACTCAAAATTAATCAAAAGGTAGGTATATTACCGAAATACAAATTACATTTCTTTTTACAGATTTCAACCCAATTCGATCAGTGGCGACATCTTCATTCAGCAAACATTGAATAATAAGGGATGCTTTATCTTAAGTAATCTATGGGTGCGTTCGAAAAGAGAAAACATAGAGTGCGAGCTACTCTTGGGGATTAAAATAGCGTTAGAAATGTGGGTTAAATATTTTCGTTTTCGGTCGAAGTACATGCTTATTACCCTACTTTCCAAGCACTGAAAAAAATTCCATGCCTAGGAAAGTTACTTATGTTAACTAATAAGCTAGGTATAGCATCTTTTGAATAAATAATGCACAAAGTAATAGATTAGCCATAAATTTTTGTTTATGTAACCAATATTGATGCAGTATCTATCACGTGACGTTACACTCTCTCTAACCAAACTACCACAATACCCATTATTTTCGAACGCAGCCAAGCATTAATGTTACCGCCGAATTTAAAATTAATTTTAGAACTGGTGTTTTATATTTAAGTATGGAATAAAAATCCAAAAACAAATAGTCCTGAATGTTCTGGTTACCCTTTATTTATTCATTTTTATCGATCATTATAATTTATATTATTATATACAGATATTTTATTTACAAAAATATTAAAAAACCAAATTTAACAGTTCCTTCAATATAATTATTATTATTACAACTAAACCGTCGATTTATACAGAAAACTAACAAAATACTGCATTAGAACTTTTTATTTCTTTTTTTTAGGTATTTATTCACAACAACCGTTGCTAATCTTTACTTTATCAAACTTTTAATAAAATCATTTCTACGGTTAATAAGGAATTATTGGATACATTATTTTGTGATCCTATATGTTATTCAATTATTCAAGTAATGTACATATATAGTTCTCGTAAACAAACAGCCGACTTTTGACGCTGATGTTAAAATTATACCAATCGCAATTTCACATTCACCAAATGCATAGTAATGTCAAATCTAGTGACATTTCGTCCGTGTAGAATTTCTTATCTATATACCTGTCAAACCACATATTTTTTGCAGTGCCTGGCAACCATGTCATACAACGACGAAATGTCAAAAGTCTGCTGTTTAAGTGAGAAATCTATAGTTCAGTGTTAGTGCCAATCTTGTCAAGTATAGATCTGATTGTATTATTTGTTATTAACATTACTAAATTTTGTGTCGATGTTTCTTATTTATACTTACCGACTGGTTCAATCTTGTTCAATAACAATCTTCCTGTTTCGCTTGGAAAGAACTAAAGTAGTTTAAGTAAATATATAAATAAAAAAGATTAAATGAATCAAACTTTACCTTCCAAGTACCACTTTAATATCCATCTTCGTTCTTTTCAAGTTAAAAATTGTTACCCCGACTTTATTTATTTGTATGGAAAATATCCTGTCCTCCCGATTTTATCATTGAAATTCCATTTTTTTTTGTTTAATATCTTAAATATAATGTTCCTAATACGTAACATAAAATAGATAATAATAATAATATAATTTAATAATAATAATATTGTAATATATACACAGAAGAGATAGTTACGATAATTACTTAAGATAAGCGTTTCCTTTTTCAATGTCAGTTGCTACGATAAAAAATTAAATACTCCTGCAAAGTAATGGACCTCGATAAAATTCAACGTGTCGTACAAAAATGGTATTTGTTCTCAATTGGTGTGTTCGTGCGGTGTTATAACCGAAGGAGAGTCAGTTATCACAAAATCTCGAGAACCGATCTCGAATATCTTGATCACAAAAACGGTTGACAACAATTCCAATTCCGTGCTGTACGAGATATTTCTATTTCCTTCGAGAGAAAAAGTGCTTTCCAACCATAGAAGAAATTGATTTCAGCTTATTATTACTCGATTTCCCTTCGCTTCCCAAATCACTTTTGTTGCAGCGTCGATCCGTTACATAAATTCGCGTCACTAACCAATCGAAACACCCTGTATATATTAAAAACGAAAATAACCACCCACCCCCCAGAAATAAAAGAAACAAAAACATCTCACGTAACCAACACACTACTCTCCGTTAAAAAACACAAAGATCCAAACGATCGTAAGTTTAAAAAAATAGAAATATTGACAGTTATAAAATCTAGAGATCGATACTGTTGCTCGTGTTTTTATCTTCGTCCATGGAAGCACTGTCCATCCTCTTCCCTTTCTCGTCGTCGCTCTCATTCGCCCCCTTTTCCTTCTCGTTATCTTCGTCTTCGTCTTCCTCCTCTTCCAGGAGCTTTCTGGCCAACTTCACGGCATAAAATTCATTGTAATGTTTCTTCCGTTTGTTCTCAAACTCTCGCCTCCTCTCTACCTCTTCCGGCGTCAAATCCTCCAGTTCTTCGTCCGAATCGTCTTCCTGCATTGCCTTGGGAAGTTGCTCGGCGCCCAATCGGATCTTCTCGGCCAATTCCGTCGCATCTATGACGTCGAGATTGTCTGGATCGACGTAATTGTAGGGTGTTTTCGGCTCTTCGATCTTCATGTGGCCGTAATCCTTGTCCGGGGGATGTAGGGTGGCTATTATGTTCATTTCGTCCCATTTCGTCTCCTTGTTTTTTCTACAATAACGGTATTTATAAAAAAAGGGTATATCTCAGATAATCGAACAGATACGAATAAAAAGTACTTCGATAATTTGTATCACCTGTAGATTATACGAATAAAATTTGGTTACTGTCATCGGATTCACGCTGTATATTTAATAATAGAACTATGGTTATAGCTCAGAAATTTGCAGAACTACAAGAAAATTTTATTTAGGTTATTTGTTTAGAATCACGAGTAGAATATGTCGACAAAATTTGGTTGCTGTTATTGGATTCACCCTGTATATTTAATAATAGAAATTTGGTTCTATCTGAGAAATTTACAGAAAGAAAATCTTATTTAGATTATTTGTTTAGAATGACGTGTAGATTATCTGGATGAAAATTGTTGGTATTCTTTAGATACAGTCTGTATATTTATTCAAAGAAAATTTTACATGGATTATTGGTTTAAAATAAAATATATTAATAAAATTTGGTAGCTTCAATGGGACAGATCTTGTATAGGTGATTTTATCTTATTCCTCAACTGTTTCTTTCTAACATGATTATTTTAAAGGTTTAAAAACATTTTTTCCATACATATTTGATACGATTCAAACCAAAAAGTAATATCCAACGCAAAATAATTTCTTTCCCTCTTTAGTAAACGTATACAATTAACGCATACCAAAGTCGAAATTCCTTCGTAAAACATTATCCTCAATGTTTATTGCTTTTATCGTGGCGTATAGTTTTCCTACATACACAGACGTATGATAAACTTTGGAAGGTTTGAAATATATTTAAGTCCGTCTCTCTTTCGACATCTACTTGATCCGATTTGTCCCGTAATTCAATTAAAGTAAATCTGAATATATAGATAACGTTCAATATCTATATAAAACACGCAAGCATGATATATAGAGGTGCTTATTTTTATAGTTCCACGTTGTTTAGGGATTCTATTACAAGTACATATTTGGTATGAATGGTGTCAAATTTTTTCGATTAGTTATTGGGTATAATTTATGTAAAAAGATTATCGGTCGGTTTTATATAGACAAACAAAGTTCATTTTATTAGCGGTCTAAATATTTTGGATGATACTGTATCTACCGTATGCAATAACGATTTATTTTGATCAAGATATGCGGAAACGGTACTTTAATCTACACGTACTTAAATATTTTAATTAATTTATCTCATTTCACCCGAAGATTTCCTTTAAAATTGCCGCTAAATATCTAGAAAAAATGTTGTCAAATTTTATGTCACCCGCACACGAATTGTAATTGCATTTTTATACCTTTTAGGAAAGTTACGCTGCCGTAATTGTCGCGAATTTACCGTAGACATTACCGTAGCGGACGAATTTACCGCTTCCCCACGAAAAATCCCTGGCGTTTGTTCAAAAATCTATTACAAAGATCGGCAAACACATTTACAGGTTATGTCGAAGACATTCCGGCTCTAATTAACGCCAAACATGCGTAGATTCGATTGAAAATCATTCCGAAACGGGGAGCAGCAAATGAAGATGGGATGGGCCGGTATTTCATCGTCAGTATCCTCGGCGTGAATACGCAGGGATATAAAGCCCAGATAGAAGATACACAAAAATATTTAAGACAACGAAGCGGAGGATGTTTTTGGATGTTTACGGAACGAATGGGTGAGATTAACGGGACTTACTTGGCGTTAGAATGGGCGTCCTGCGTGTCGAAGCTGCTGGAGTTCTTCAGGATACCTTTCCGCGGCCTCTTACTCAAATTATCGGCCATGGTTTTCGCGAACTGTCAAATTCCTCTTTCTCCGCTCTCTATGAGTAATCAGCAGTCCCCGCGCCCGCCGCGACTTCGCTGAGCGGATCGGGAGACGCGCTTGCGCGAACGTCTCCATCGGGATCGTACGGGAATCCCATCGAATCCCCGTCTATCCAGTGGAGTACGATACTAAGAAGAATCTTATTAACCATCTAGATTCCCAAAACATCACCCCCGCGCTCGGGTAATTGACAAAATCCCGACGCGTCTAATGAGAATCGGCCGGCTGAACGTTCGCGGCTTATTGCGCGTGCGCCTTGTTGTATAAATAGTGGATTCAGATTATATTTCAGTTTCCATACAACTTGTGTTGGGTTAGTGTCGTTTACGTCGTGTGCTTTGCGTAGTTGAAATAGATTTTTTTCTTTTCGCTAATTGTGTGGAGGATATTTTTCCGGTTTTCCACGATTTTATAACAGAGATTTTGATACGAAGCCTATACGGTGAGTACGATTGAAATTCCAAGATGTTATATACCGTGAACTCAGATATAATCGTGCTCCGAGTTATTTTTTTTTATTTCGTTTCTTATTATCGCCCGTACTGTCGTGATGCGTTGTTATATTCGCAAGACGCTGCAGGATTGTTAAAGTACTGCGGTATATTTCCATTTAATTTTTGCAAATCGAACGTAGACAGGTGTTTTAGCCGGTATACCCAAGGAGCGAACCCCACCCCATGCACTCATATTCTTAACATCATGAACGCGACCTATCTTTTGAACGTAGCTATGGAACACGGGGTTCTTTCTTCGGCGTATGCCAGCACGGAAAACCGGTATATATTTTTTTATTTTTCGTTTGATAAACAAATGGAATCGCGCTTGGAGGTACCGGGCAACATTGTGTCTTCCGTGCCCCGCGTCTGTTGCAATTTCCCTGCGTATAAAATGTGTAATAAAATTGCTTTGGGCTAGCGAAAGAACATTCTACTACACACCGGGGTCTACTTTGGTCACAGTTTAGAGATAAGAGTTACTATAATCATATTCACGGTTTTGTGCTTCGGAAATATGCGCTAACTGATTTAATTAATTAATTCTCTCATTTTCATTTGGATTTGAAGCGTTGATTTTTACTAAGTTTTCTTATTGTTACGATACAACAATTAATTTCTTTTGTATTCAGGGGTTAACTTCTGTGATAGATACGAAGAATAATATAATGGCTTCTGTCGGCAAGGTAAATCAAAAATTTCCCTCACAAACCGTGCAGAAAAACTCCAATTATCACCAGGGTGTTACACAATACTCCACCCAACACCAACAGCAGGTAAAATCAAAATAACGAAGCGACGTGTGGCTTTTTTCGAGTGTTTTTGTGACTTGTATCATCTTATTTGTTTGTTTTAAACCAGTTTTACACTAGTGATTTTTCAATGCGTGTCGTGTGTGGGTGGCTGACATATCTTAACGAATCTTAACACCACAATTTTCATTGTCGCCTCGAAAATCGCCTTTCTACACGCACACGTTGCGTTTTCGAGATCCTCCAGTGGACTAGTCGACTTGGAGAATTTGATATAGGGTTTGAAACAGGACGGGATGGATAAATTTTCGGTCTATTCTGGACCGAATGTGTTCTATATGTTATTTTTAACCGTGTTGTTTCATACACCGGAGCCAAGTACGATTTTCGACTGGGTTACAACGGTGCTTCGCTTATTGCATTACACATACCTTACGGGATAATTATAATTATGAGAGCTATTTATGGGATTCTAATTGGGAAAAACTCGTACCTATACGAATATTTTTCGCTTGGTCCGTATGAAAATAGTAAGTTTAGATGTTGCATCGCTTTTTGTTAAGCAAGATTTGTTAAAGAAAAGCGTGTAGCGAAATTAAGCACGGCGCACAAAAAATGTGTTTAAAAAACAAGTTGATTCGATAATTTCCGTGACATTTTTAGGTTATGTTTCCCATTAACGCTTCAAAATTGTTAAAATGAAATTTTAATACAATACAAATGATTATATCACATATTACTTTGGCTTGAAATGCTTAAATATTTAAGGTAAGAGAAAGTACATTTGATTTTGATCCAAACGTCATTATTTATTTAATAAAGCAATCCCATAACAATATTTGTTCCTAAAAAAATCTAAACCCTAAATAAAAGCGGTTTTATTAACTTTAAAGGCCTTTATATCCTAATAGCCCCACCAAACCAAAACAAAAAAAACTCCAAGCCTAGAGCTAAACATGTGGTGGATCATGATGAGTTCGTCTCGCCTCTCTGTTATTCCTTTTTTTTTTTGTTTCTCTTCTACTGTTTTGCATTTGTAACCAAATATGCCTTCTCAATAACCACGCTGTTGCCCCGTTAAAATGGTAGAATAGTACGTCATTATATTCTCCATGAAATATGTAGTTTCTCGCTGAAGTGTTTCCGTCTTTCTCTTGTACTCTGATCATTCGGTCGCTCCGTAATTTTTTGGGATATCAGAAACGAAGGGCAGTTTCAAGACACCACACCCTTGTGGCAACTGACTGTATTAAAGATGTTATTAAAGCTGGGCTTATTTGGTTCTTTTTTATTGGTGGGGGGTTGACACTTTTTACGTCTTTAATTTCGAGTCCTCTGTGGAAATGTTTTTTTATTTTATTAACGAAATTCCTCAAATAAAATCATATAGAAACAATACATTAATTCATTTCTTAACTCATATTTATAACGCATTTTTAAAACTATAACTGACATGAAATTAGGTATTAAACGAATCCATTCCGACGTGTTTATGTAAGTATATTGCGGTAGATATATATGAAGTTAGCAACAATGATTCAGTGTGTCAATGTCACTCACTGTCACATCGGATTTTCCCAGTATAATACACATTTTCCGTTTTCCTTTTTCAAATTCTTTAATATAAGATAGAATTATAAAAATGAAACTGTTTGTTGTGTTCAAGATATCTTTCTTGGAAGTTGATAGATATAAAATATAATTATCGTTTCGAACAGCAGATATAAGGCACAAATATGTTAAAACAATGAAATATTGTACGCGTAATTGTTTATAGTGCATAGATTACTGACGTGAACAAATTGATCGGAATTTTGATGATAAAATTAAATAAAACAATCAACTAATCTTTCGGTTACCCATATTTTGCCCACGACTCTATGATAGAAATATTTCTTATATAAAAATCTCTTATAGTAAATAACCTTATAAAAATTATAGTACTGCAATATTTCCCTAAGTGGTTTTAAATGTAATAAAATCAGAATATAACTTTGATTTCGTTTACAATATTTAGACCATATCTAATAAATTTCTTTAACGGTTTGAACCGGTAGAATCGCTCAGAAAAAGTTTAATATTCAACAAAAATTGTCCAGATACATCAAAACAATCAATCAATTTCCAACATTCTGTCACTTTTGGTAAGCAAATTGACAAGACACCAAAACTCTGTTGGTGAAAATATTCCACTAAAAATAATCATGGGGTTAAATTTGGCGATTCAAAAGGGGAAATTGGACCCCATGGCGAATTCAAAACTGCCTAAATCTGAACACCTGAAATCCATGGCTGTACAAATCGTTTTCGAAGCGCGGAAGTTGTATTAGTGAATTTTTGGCAGGGTGACAAGCTATTCAAAAGGAATGTAGCAATACCTTGTTTTATTATTTTTTATATATTCTAAGAATTTTATTTGGCGCGCGAGATGAGTGGCTCATCTTGGAGTTTCATAGGAAGAGGATTGCTTCGATCTAAAAGATTTAAAGGCTCGATTAAGCATTGTATACATGAAAGAATTTTTGTTGTTTAAATAATGAAATTCTTTTGGAGGTAAAATAGACTTTCGTGCCCTCTGTTGGCGTGAATAATAAAAATAAGAAGTGAAATAGAATAAAGAATAAAGAAGTTTAAAAATAAAAAATTAAATTCCGTAAAGAGAGATATTTTGTGAAGGAATTGCAAGGACTGTGGGCTGGTATCACTAATACACAGTATCGGGAAAATCCACACCGCACAAATTAAT
>JARFOC010000693.1:642405-659417 GCA_031763485.1 Osmoderma eremita | reverse complement strand
TATATTGCGCATGTCTCGAACTACTCAGAATTTCAAATACTTGCTCCCTAGCAAGAACTGATTGAACGGTTCTAGAATGGTTCTGAACTCGTAGTTCTAATGGTCCGGACGGGGAATTTGAAATTCTAGAATTTCCAGTTCGAGAACTACGAGGTTCGAACAGTAAAAATTTTATTGCGCAAGCTCATCAATCAGAGAACCGTTCGGAACTGTAGGTCCGAACAAACCTAATATAACTTGCCATGTAATTTTATGTATTTCTGTTAACGAGAAGTATGAATCAAAGTGTTTTAGAAAAGAAATAAGGCATTTATTATGTTTTAATACAATTTCTGTATAATTATCAAAGTTGTTATAATGATGAATTTTAGTTTCTTGACTGATATCACCCATATTTAAAATTTTAATTATACAAAAATTCTTTTAATCCCTTTTATTACATTCCAGATCCTGATTTATCCATATTATCCCAACATTAAGGAATTTAATTTCAAATATCTTTTAAAATTCTTTATCGATAAAATTACACACTACATTTACGTTTGGTGAGTTTCTATGACCTTGGTATGGAAAGCGTCAAGTTTAAAAAACTTAAATTCAGTAGGAGAATGGCAGGCACGGCACTGTCTCAGTTTAGATCGCTCCAAAGAAGTTTTCATTAATATCGTTTCGATTTCGATTTGAACAGCATGATTGATGAAACAGAAATATCGCAGTAAAACCTGTGGAATTCGAAAATGAATCAAGAACGGATATTGTTGGAAGAAACATTTTACGTTTTGACAAAAAAGAACTCGGTCTTCCGGGTACGTCTCACGAAGAAAGGACTGAGTTTGATAAAAGAGAGTGATAATCAGGAGAAAAAACAAACGATACCCACTAGGGATATAATCGGATGCAAGTGTTTAAGAAGCAAGAAATCAACTACTTCCTGTTCTTGCCAAAGTTTGCCCAGAGGAACATTGAGGGTTGTCGAAGAGAATTCAGGTGAACAGGACGAGACAGATATAAGCGCTTATCTCTATATTTACGCCTACATCTTGCAAAATACTAAAAACGGTTGTTGCAAGAGGGAACGTACCATAATAACGTTGAGATTCCGTTCATTCGATAAATACGAAGACAATAACAAAGAAGCCAAGAGGTGGAGAAACACAATTAAGCAGCTCATAAAAGGGGAGCAGGCGCAGCATGACAGCCCCGATACACCAATAATGCATAAAATAAATGAACAACGGAAACTGTTAGTGTTATGCAATCCAAAAAGTGGCCCCGGAAGAGGCAAGACAATTTTTCAAGAGAAAGTTGTGCCGATACTTCAGGAAGCTGAAATTGCTTATGACCTGCACATTACAAGGCA
Source organism: Osmoderma eremita (assembly GCA_031763485.1). Lineage (NCBI taxonomy): Eukaryota > Metazoa > Arthropoda > Insecta > Coleoptera > Scarabaeidae > Osmoderma > Osmoderma eremita. Next base: position 658,057 of record JARFOC010000693.1, on the reverse strand, counting down.
TGCAAATTATGCCAGGGAGTTTGTTAGAACTTGCAGCATTTATCAGTGGAGCGGAATTGTCTTGGTAAGTAACTTTTTTAATTAAAATGAATGTCGTTGAGTTCAGACGTATTTTTATTTTTATCTAATCTTTATGAATGTACAATCTGCAAATCTTTCTTGTATTTTATTTTTAATTTATTTATTGTCCTACTTATGATTTTAATTTTAATCTTACAAGTTTGTTCAGAGTAATTAAAATAATTGTATTTCATTATTCTTGTCGAGAATCCAACTTTTAATATTTGTAATTACTGCATTATCAAGAAAACCAATTACAGGTGATATTGTGCAAGTCATATCCGTAAATAGTATGTATATTTTTTTAATTTCTGAGTTTAATTGTTCAATTATTACATGGTTGACGTCTTTTCCAAGGATATTTAAGTCCATCAGGTTTCAATATTTTCTTTTGTATACTTATGTAAAAAACATTTAGATTTTAAAAATATAGAAAAATGAAAAGTGAAATCCTTCTGTTTCATAATACCCGTTTTTCTTTGTAAGTTCATTGCATTTAAATTTACAAAATACAAACAAAATAATTACGAAATTTAAATTGTTTGCAAGCAATGTTTATGCATACACTTCGATAACGCTTATTACGAAAACAGTCAAACCCTGATTGAATTGCTCCTTTATCACGCGTAATTCGCAAAGAACGAATTGTTTGCGCAACAAACAGCTAAGTATATCCGTAATTAATCCGATAATATATCAGACAGAATGAGATCAGCAAGAAGTCGGGCGCAATTTTGTCGCCTTAAATACGACTTTTATTAGCACGTAAATTGTACCCGGTTGTAAACAACTCCAGTAGCAGGAAGAAATTACTTTACATCAATAATTAGTCTCTATAAATAAGGAACATGGTCAATAATTTTTGGTAACAATTTTAGTTTTTCTCTTATTCCTGTTAGAAACATGTTTTCGGGTTGGATAATTTCCCCACTTTAAGAGCGTTCGTCTTTTGAATTAGTATCCATAGAGACCAATTAAAATCGGACCAATAAAATCGCTTTGTGAAAGTCGTTGCTATGGTTACCGGAATTTCAAGTACAAATCATTAAAATATACCGTTACAATTTCTTCAGTTTATGGATTCTTAAAACCTGTTTATCTAACTTTCTATTGTGACCCATTTTCGATTGTAGGTATAGTGAATAAATATGAATAAATAAAAGTGCTATTGAATTATTTTCTCTTGTGTTGATGTCTAAATAAGATGCATTTGGTAATAAAACCAATTAATATTAATACATTAATTGCTTTTATCGTATCCAGCCAGTTACTCTTATTATTGATTAAATAAAATACTTGATACAGATCTATCGAAAGCACTTGTTGATTTGATTCGAATGCCCTTCAGTTTTTCTTTTTAATTTTATGTATAACAAGATTTCGACGATATAAAAATAATAAGATAGATTAAATGGTACATCATAAATTAAATCGAATATGTGTATAAATTGTTAAACGTTTACGCTGAAGTGTTGTTGAAATCGGCATGTTTTAGTTGCATAAGGATTACACGTGGTCATTGTGATAATAATTGTAGAAAAACATGCTCCTTCGGACCACAATACGTGTGAAATAAAGTCACCATTTTGCACTTTCTGCTGAAGAACCCAGTGGCCAAATAGTAATCGTTGCTGTGCATCTTCGGGTTGCAAAGTTTGTACATTTTGCCTAACAAATAAATGTAATACCTCATCATTCAATATAACCCAAATCAAACTTTTGAGTTCGACGTAAAAATGAGCCCTATTAGTTTTGTCTTTAAGACGCTAGATCTTAGAAACAAAAGAAGATCGAACATACATATGTTCATACAGCATTCTTCTCTTATCACCTTGTATACATAGATGTTTCATCAGAGATTGAAGGATACTTTGTGCAATTATGCGTCAGCCTATTTACAACAGAAATACAAAGTATGTAAAAGGTAAAGTCTATGTTTTACGTGTATGTATAGCAAATATTATAGCTGGTTAGTTGAAGGTTAAAATGAAATAACTATTCTTTAGGCTTTTGATAATTATTTTGTTCTTTTGTCCTACAAATAGGTGGCTTTGTGCGCGTTTAGAAATTCTATTGTGATGAATAATGTCGGGAATATGGCAAAATCAAACAATCGTTAAGGTTTTGTTTATCGTTATTTTTTACTAGGAACATTAATTGTGATTGTTTTTGGTCTTATCGGACTGTTTGAAAGGTCATTGCAAATTTCAATACAGTTATCGTGTATGTACCGTTAGGTTTCTTTTACCTTCTCTTGAAGAAACACACTCGAGTTTTGTTTAAAGAAATATATGTGATTGTTACATGGCACCGCTCCTTTTCTTTCGCTACTCTTTCCCCACTATAATACCCTGAACTTAGCTACATGTCTTTTAAATCCTTGCAGATCGTTTGTTATATTATTATGTAAAAAGCAGGGCGACATATATTAAGTCCATTTTTCCTTTCGATCAAAAGTTGACATGGCTCGGTGATGACAAAAGTTTGGATTCTTATAATATTCAGGACGTTTCGTTTTTCCTTTGAACGCTGCAATTGTAGTAGACATACCCGCGTATACAGTACGTTAAGGGCGTCTATTATCAGCCGAACTTGCACGACCGTGCACGACCCTCAACCTAATAGATAATACGCAGCCAACACAAAATGTTTCTCTTGCTTATAACGTATTTATCTATGATATGCAGAATGTAATTTCAGATTAGTGTTTCAAAATATTAACGTATAAAAACCTAAAACTATCTTGAATAAAATTTCTTATTTGACAAAAATAATGATTCTATTATGTATAATCATAACAAATATAAGAAAAATATGATTCTTAAAAAGGAAACAAAATTGATTTTCTTTAGAAACATTAACTAAAAACGTTTCTATTCGTTTGTATGGGATTAAACTAATATGCATTTTTTATGGGAATAAGAATAACTGTCATAATTTTTTGAATATCCATAATGTAAAATAAACAAAAATGTTCCAGATAATAAAACTAGGAATTAAAGAAACATAATTTAATAACAAATTTTGAGAATTTCCAGGGTGTCGGTGCTATCACTGCAAAATATTTCATGAAACTGGGATAAGGCAACTCAGAGCCGCATAAGCATCCCTTATTTTTCCACAAAATTGCATTTGACAATAGCAGCCGAAAAAGAGCTTCTCCTAATAGGGATAATTCTAATCCTGTGAACAGAAGGAGCCAATCAGAGTGCGCGAGTAGTTTTTAAGCTACAATTACAGTACACAATACAATTTAAACTAACGCTAAGCTTTGTACAGTTGCCACAAGATGTCGCGACCATACCGTGACATTCCGTGACAGTATTTTTTTTTAATCTATAAATCTCCATATATAAAATATTATTTCTTATTAGAAACTAACGTTAGTTCCCTCGTTTATAGGTAGGTGGCGACGGTATCGTCTACGAAGTAATCAACGGCATGTTTGAAAGACCCGATTGGCGATCTATAATCGAAAATCTCCCGGTAGCCGTGGTACCTGGAGGCTCCGGTAACGGCCTCGCCCGCAGCATAGCCTACTACACGGACGAACCCTACCTGCCCACTCCCACGTTACCTTCCGCCCTATCCCTAGTGCGCAACAGGTGCGTTCCCATGGACCTGGTGCGCGTCGAGAACGCCTCCCAAATAATCTTCTCCTTTTTATCTGTAGGCTGGGGCCTCCTCTCCGACATAGACATAGAGAGCGAACGGTTTCGAATGCTGGGCGGGCAACGGTTCACCGTTTGGAGCGTCGCACGTCTCATAGGTCTGAGATCCTACTCAGGCAAGGTGTATTACCTGCCCATTGAGACCGAGACGACGCAGAAGGGTACGAACGGAAATCCCGTTGGCGGAAGTACGTTTGATTTGCCCGCCGAGGTGACGTTGGAGACCCAGGAGGGAAGGCAGAGGTTAGATTCGTGGTATAGCGCGGCATCTAAGAGAAGTGCGTATTTTTCGGCCACCGGGAGTTCGTATCAGTCGACTGCTGATAGCGAGGACGATTTGGCTCGGGGGAAATACCGAATGTACGGTCCTGGGTCGCAATTACCGTGCCTGACAACTCCTGTGCCTGGTGATTGGGTCTGTCTGGAAGGTATACAGCATAGATACACAGCAACAATTGAATAGCCTCGCTAGTAACTTTGCTTGTTATATGTTGTTACGGATTTTTTTTGTCTTTAGACGGTGTCAAAAAGGTATATATTTCCTTCGTTATAACATTTGATTGATTTTTGATCGCTATCTCCGCCAGGATTTGAAACAGTAATTTGGCTTCGTTGAAGCTCGGGTACCTTCTTCTCCCATCTAAAATTCCACAATTACTAATTGTGCGATTATAACCTTGGGACCTTACGTTGAGAACAACACATTCGTTTATTTTCCTTCGTTAATGACTTTAAATGCTTCGTACCGTGCCAGCAACCAATCCCGGGAACCACGTGACCCGTTATTTTAGTAATTTTTTGTTTTAAAGTTGATTTTGATAGTTTACAGTATGGGTTGGCAATACTAATGCCATTAGCGTGGATATCCAGGTTAGTAACACAAGCAGCGTGACCGGTATGATTTTATATGCTCTTCCGTCGCTGTAGGGTTTCTACTACGTGTGGTTAAGTCACATTATCCTATCTTGGAGTAACTACATGATACAATAGCTGTAAAGACATGATATTGCGCAGGTGTGCCGCCATGTTGCTGACGTAATGTGGTTAGTAAACAAAGGCAAGAAAGCGCGCAGCTGAACAGAAATTATGTGTGTCTGTGGACGTATATTTATAAGTTAAGAGTGTTTTGTGTTTTATTGTTGTTGTTGAAGTTTATCAAGGATTCAAGATGCGTTGTGCAGTGTTCGGATGCAACGTAGACGGCCAATCGAAACATTTTGAGGATGGTGAAGTGATGTTTTTCCGTTTTCCAACTGATGCCCCCCCTTCTGAAAGCCTGGCAGAATGCTTGCAGCCGAAAAGACAAGTTTAATATGGCAAACACAAGAGTGTGTTCTAAACATTTCAAAGTAACTGACTATGAACGAAATTTAAAACGTGAACTTTTGGGATATGCCCCAAAAAATCGCCGGCTGATCAAACCTGGAGTGGTACCCACAGAAAATTTACCGAACAAACCGTCTTCATCTATTTCAGCAGCATGTTCTTCAACGCCAGAAAGACTTCATCGTGTGGAAAAGAGAAGTCGATTAAAGATGGCACAAGAAAATTTACAACAACAACGGATTCAAAAAGAGTAAGCACAGTCTACAAGCGTTACATGCAGTCAAAAGTCTAAAGAATTATTTTTTAAAAGTAGAATGTTTTTCAGGATGAGACACAAATTGTTTATTAAAGAAGAAAATAAAATATAATAATAAGTAAGGGTCATTGAGTTTTCGTATTTTTGAAGTCTTTTTATTTTGCAAAATTAAAATGTGTTACTAAATTCTAGGAATATTTCATATACCTAACGGCTAATTGCCTATGTACATGTACTTTCATAAATTAAATTAAGAAATATATACGTGTTATTCAAGTGGTGTTCTGTGTGGTGCAAATCTCCCAGAGTGCGACGTCTAACATTATCTTCCTTCGTAGATTCTGCTGAGGATGGCAACTTAGTTGCCGAAATACGTATCCAGGAGTTCTTCACTCATCGACGTGGTAAGGGTATTTTTTTATTTTTTAAGAAATATATCAGAAATATTCCAGGAGATTCCACAGAAATCGTATTGTTTCTTGGAATTTTTGGTATTATTTAATCCTAATTTTCCTATCTTAAGTGTTTTGAGTGGACTTTTATTTATCTCCGAAAATATCCATTTAAAATAATAGTAATTAAAATTCTTTTGTATGTAGATTATTATTCATTAACAATAGGTTAATAAATATATGAAAATACAAGTTCTATTGTTTTTTATTTGTTGCCTTATCAAAAATACATGACTAAAATTTTCTACATGTATTTTGTTATTACTTTGATCTCCTAGAGCAAAATTCTGTTTGATTTATGTACAAATTACCACGTTCGCCGCCACGAGTTACTAACCACATGATGTCATGCGCGAACTTGACCAAAATCGAACCGGCAAGTGTCTTATCTTTACAGTTATTGTATCCTGGAGTAATTATGCTACAAGTAGGTATTTGGATTACAGTAACTTGTTAGTAATCATATCGTCAACTTACCTAGGAATCGCTTCTTTGTAACCTTTCTTTCTTACGTTTGATGCTTCTAATATATGCGTGTGTGTGCGTGCGCGCGCCACACACCATGCGTTTGAAAGAGGAGTGGGAGTGAGACAGGAAGAGATGGTAAGCGCTGGGGAGACTGGAATCACGTCTTAACCTGTCTGACGTAATCGTAGGAGAGTTGTTTACAAATGTTATTTTATCTTAGGGCCAACAAAGTATATAGCACAATTTTGCAACAATTTATTCTTGCAACAAAGTACTGGCTACCATTTTTTTCTTAGAATTAAAAACCAATTTTGCTTCCTTAAAAACCAAGTGCAGACCTATACAGCATCCCTTTCTCGAGTACGTGGCTTGTTACTTTCTTTCCTCGCCGTAAGAGGGCAGCAGTGTTGATTTCATTCCTCAACACAACAAAACATCGATCGCTTCGTCGGAGATTCGAACCGTCGACTTCCCCACAGAAGCTTAGCACTCTTGCGCTATCACTTCCTAGCGACATCGATTGTGTCCATAGATCCGTCAGATTGGCAGTTTGGCAAACCTATGGTGATCTTCCGTGTCACCAACTTCGGCCGGCAACTCCTCCCGACTTGCTGATGCACGCGTTGGTGCTATTTTTACATATATTATGTAAAAATGGTGCCAACGCGTGCTTGGGTACCTTGTTATCAGTTTAATCCAGGGCATTTTCGAATATAAGGGTTTAATATAGGTATTTCCGGGTTTTCCAGAAAATTCAATTTTTTCAGTGGTCGGTAAATTTAAAACGATTTTCTTACAAATAATTATGAAAATTTTAAAACGTTACTGGAGATTATTCAATTGTCGCGGAGTTACATCTTATACATTAAATTTAAAATCGAATTTTTAAGTGTTTTCCTTTCCGAATTTCACAGGTAAATTCGTGATGGTACACGCCTCCTATCAAAGTCACTTAAGCGAAGACGCCCTCTTCGCGCCCGACTCGAAACTAAACGACGGCACTATTTGGTTGCTGATAATCCGGGGTCACGCGACGCGTACGCAACTATTACACTTCCTCCTAGGTCTAAGCGCTGGTGCGCATGCTCGGTCCGAGTCGGGGAACGGCATCGATTTCGTACCGGTCAGGGCGTTTCGCATCGAACCAGACATGGACGAGAAGGGCTACATGACCGTGGACGGAGAACACGTGGAATACGGGGCGATACAGGCCGAGGTATTCCCCGGATTGGCCAGAATTATGGTTCCCTGATATCCGAGACATTCCAACGACGATAGGGACGCGGATACTTTCGAGGGTAAGATGGTGGCGTTGTCTACTATGGATCCGGTGTTGATCCGATTGGATAGCATTTAATTAAAACGACTGTGCGCACTCAGGGATCGCTAATTGCGAGTTACAGACGCTTTTTGGTGGTTTGGAGAGATCCACTTGGTTTTTTATTTTGATTGAATTTAGAGGGCAATATATATTTTAAAGCGCAGTATTCAATTATTTTTATCGATACTTGCCAAATTCTTATTGTATTATTATTTATTTTATACATATTTAGGATAAATATTTCAGTTAAAGCAATTTTCGTGCATTCTCATTGCGACGGCCGGTGCTGACGTCACCGCCCGTAACGTCAGCACTAGCCGCCGCTGCTTGGGATACAGGAGACGATCATCAAGTTCATTTTAAATACCTTTTTTTTATTTATTATTTATTTGACGAAAAAAAAAAAACTAATATAAACCTTGTTCCTTTCAAGAAAAACTGCATGCCAATGTTTCGTCTTCTACAAAAGGAAAAATCAAAAATCGAAAGCGGCCAAATACCAAAAAAAGTCTTTAAATATAAATTATTTGTAATGGATGTACAGTAATAATATTTGAGCGTATCGCAATAAATTTTTAATATGTCTAAAACTTTTGGGCGGTTGTGTATACACGAAATAAAATTATTGCCAAAGATTAGTAAAGGCAATTTTGATATTACCATTAAAGAGAGAGATTGTTTACAGCTTTAATTAATTTAGACGGCGACATAAAAAACGACGTAAGCAAAATTATTGTCGAGGTATAAATATAAACGCAACAGTATACAGCGTCTCCCAGATTTAGTTACCATGGGTGTTTTTCTTTTTATTATTACACATAGAGATTTGTTTAAATTACCAAAAATGTATAGTTTTTAGTGCCGAATCAGATTGCAGAAATTTTAAATTCGAAACCGTTTAGAAATTATCGAAAAAAGGATTTGAAAAGTGCTATTTTCGTAAAAGTAAAGTATATATTATAAAGGTTACGAGATAACTGACGTCAAAATAAAATCCAAGTGCATGTGATGATATTGGTAGCAGTGTTGCCAACTCGTGGGAAAATATTGAAAAAGAGGAAGAGGGGAGAAATGCGAGAAAACACGTAATTTGAAGGGAAAATAGGAACGTTGCCAGTGGATGAAATGTGGCATTATATATACCGTGTGAGCACCAAACCCCAAGAACCACATCAATGTAATAATTTTTTGTTTTAAGGTAGATTTTGCTAGTTTGCAGTATGGGTTGACAATAATAATACCATTAGCGTGTATATCAGCTTACACATGGTTTGCATGTCATCTAGTAACACAAGCGGTGTGACCAACTGATATAACTTAGGTTGGCTACATTTTCGGTCACGTGGTTCTGGGGATTTGTATAACGTGGAAAATTTTGATAATTCCTACAGCTTTAGAAACATCGCTACGCGAAGCTAGTGCTAACTTTGCCCCATTCCAATTTTGAAGCTGAAAAATTCTTTTCTGTTACAACAGATATCGAAAACAAAAAAACAAAAAATGAAATAGGATTGCAGCACACTTTCTGAGTGGAATTTGTGTTATTTGTAGTGCTCTGCAAAATAAGGAGGAAAGCTGCTATGAATATAGAAATCTGAATAAGGAAAACTTCTAATCTTGTAAACCACCAAAAATAGATATATCTTCAAATAAAGTTTAATTTACCAAAGTTTTTTTTCTGTTGTAAGAAGAGTATTTTATTATTATTGGTGTGTATGAAGTTCAGTGAGTCAATTTTTTTATTATATGGAATTTTATTTTGAATTGTAAACTTTTGTCCATTTTGGATACAATTTTCTTTTATTCAATTTTAAAGTTGAAATTGATTCACGGGGAAAACTTTATAGATCGTAGAAATCTTGAATTTTTTTATTGTGGAATTGGGGGAAATTTATATTATTTTGTGGGTAGATTCGTTTTGGAAAATTGGCAACATTGATTGGTAGCAACTTTCTTATTTTGAACGGACGTCACATTGGATTTTTTTACACAGTTAAGTAGCATCTTTCTTTCTCTTTTGACAAATGTGTGCATCAGCGCTAAAGGCCTTAGGCTTCCAATTTCTTCACTATCCTCCACCAATTTCTTCTGTCCTGTGCATCCTGCTGCCATATCTTCTCTCCAACTGTCCTCAGATCTTTCTTAACCATCTGTAGCCATTTTTTTTTTCTGGGCCGTCCTTTTCTTGTCGTATCTTCTCCCCCCATTAGAGCTCTCTTCGGTCATCTATCCCTTGCCATGCTTACTATATGTCCCAACCATCTGGTCCTTTGCGCTTTAACTATCTGGATGATCGATGGTCTGTTATACATTTCCATTATTTCCGTGTTTGTCCATCTTCTCCATTCTTGCTTTACCCTTATTCCACCAAAAATTTTCCTTAAAATCTGTCTCATACTCTAAGCCTGCCTTTTTTTATTCGCTTTTCATAAATTCTGCATTTGGTAGTACAATTAGGGATGCCAAATATTTCCCGAATATATCGCACAATTCGATATTCCTATATGAAAAAAATTTACGATATATTTCTTGATTCGATATAGAATATGATTTTTGGTTTTTGACGGAAAATTTCAAAGCTGCTTAGTGAAGAAGAACAGTGCTATATCACACATTTTCAAAGATAATCCAAATAACTTTTACTCAATATGGAATATTTATTATATACTCTCGCCTAAATCAGTCGTAAATACTTCAATATACTTAAAAAGCAACGTGGACTGGAAGGTCATGATGTGGCACAATCGGCGGGAATTTTGAACAACCTGCCAACTTTTAATTCCTGGTGATATAGTAGAGGTTTTGTAGCTATTTAAAAACGATATCGTTTCAAAGTATCGATATATCCCAAGAAGTACAATAAAACAAACTTTTCCAAAGTATTTTCAGTTTAGGCTCTTAATTAATGTTCGTTTTTCGAATTATTAAGTCGTCAAGTTGTGATGTTTATATTAGAAATGATTTAAAATGGCGAAGTTACCAACAAACGAACAGTAACATATATATTTTGTACATATATCATATGTTTCAAACCCTTTATTAACAGGATAATAGCGACTAATACACTCATTCAGTGCTCAGTCAGATCGGGGATATTTATTTGTTGGGAGGCGCTGTGTATGGAAGTAATTTTAATTATAATAATGCAGAAGAATTACATAAACCACCGGTACAGACATTTAATAATATGAAATACATTACGAAAAGTATTTCACAGTGTTGCAAAACGATGTCGATTGCATTTATTGACTGGCCACAGTACAAAGTACCAGGTATAATAAAATAAAAATAATACAACACAGTAAATGATAGGGGCCCTAAAATAGAGCAAGCATCGAGGAAAAGCAGATGTTTAAAGACAGGCTTCAGAGTTAAAGCCCATTTTATATTAAGGTAAAAATGGGGCGGAATTTCAAACATTTATTGTAATTTTAACATTTAGTAACGATGTCGATTGCCTTTAATTATTTATTTATTGATTGTCCACAGTACAATGTACCAGGTTAAGGGCAAATAATAAAGCACAATAAATGATAGGCGCCCTAAAATAGAGCCTCGAGGAACACCAGATGTTATGAGATAGGCTCCCTGTAAACATCGAAATTGGCCTCGATTTAAAATAAAAAATTGCTACCATATATCTTCAAAATCGCCATCTTGAATTTTGACATTAACTGTAGGTGCCCGTAATTAAACCAATCTAACTTTCATTTAAATAGTATATTTCAAGCCAAGGGAGGAACGTGCCCTGCGGGCAAATATTATTGTAATTGCTTGCCCAAGGTCTAGCAGGTGAGGCACTTTCCTCACGTGGTTTGAATGCGATTTTTTTCCCAGCCAGTCCGATTTTAACTCATTTTGTCTAAAAACAATAAAAACATACCTGTGAGTGACGACATGACAGATAGTAACCATCTTAATCCGTCAAATATATTTTTTGGAAACTGTCAACTTAGCCTGTGACTGTGATGAATGCACTAATTTCTTTGGTCAATATGATGATGTACAGTTTTATCATAAAAATGCCACTTACTTTCCGCTCTAGAGCAGAAATATACAATTACAACTTTCCTCCCTCAAATGAGGGAGCAAAAGTACAACTTTCTACCCTGTGAGGAAAAAACATTTTTTCACGTGTTTAATAATTTCGAAGATTATTAAGAAAATAGCAATTTCTTCAGTTATTCCGAATTTAAAATTTTTCTCAACTGAAGCAGCACAATTTCGGTAATTAAAAAGAAATCTCTGTATTTAATAATAAAGAAAAGACTGTATATAGTGACGTGCAAAAGTTAAGAGACAATAATAGTTAATTACTTGTATTAAATTGAATTTATCAATAATGATTGGTACAAAATAAATTATCGTTCTTTTATTTTTGTATACCGACTGGGTATTTTAGGGAAAATTTTAATTTATAAATAATAGGAAATACTATGAGCTATAGTTATTGTTGTTGATATTACAAGAGAACTAAATACTTGTACTAGGTTAATAGAGAATAACAAAGAAAATAGCCATTATGGGAACGTTATTATAGAGCTACATATATTAATAAAGTTTTAAAATCCTGTTAAAAACATTCGAATCTTAGATTGTAGGTTTGAGTAAACTCTTAGTACAAATACTTGTATTGCAAAAAGAGAAGTTGTTAGTTAACCTTCCTTTCTTCAAATCGTTTTGTTTACATCTATTCCGGGAAGGATGTACATTAGTTACATTTTCCCAAAATGGGAGTTGCGACGTATATTAGGTAATTAAAGTATGCCCCATCTATACACCGCATAGTTAGGAGTTTATTTACAAGAATCACTTTAACGCAAGTCCAAACATATCATCATGTCTCTAGTTTACCTTGATTGAATATTTCGAATTTTTTACATATGCAGGGTGACGCATTAGTATGGCTGTCTACAATTTTCGTAAATAACCTTTTTTGATATCTTATATGATAAAGAATATATCGAGCGTTTCCACACTAATGCGTCACCCTGTAAGTATACATCGTTCCGCTTCTTTCTTGGTACAGATATAATAACGATGCTTTAAAATAGTCCTTTTACCCGCCTGTGTGAAGTAAAAATGGCGACGTTTAATTTCAAAACGAATCTCTATTTATGCAATGACAATTCTTCATGGAAACTTATTCGAAGAAAGGAAGTTGCTTCACCTCTCAAATTAGTCTTAAGTCAGTATAGCAGTCTATTTAAACTGAACGGTTTCGTGGATAATGTGGCTGTGATCTGTCAACTGTATATCAATTAAAAAAAGAGTTTAATTATTAAATAGTATTATATTATTATAATTTATATATACTTAATTGAACTTGCGGGTTTTTAGGAGTGAAAAATGATTTATTACGAAATAAAAGCAGCTGAACATTGAACACTTGGTTTTTATTCGTTTCGTACATATTGTATTGCCTCACAATAAGATAAATTTTGTACCGAATGTCTTTAAACTGCTTCGACAAACTTTAAAAGGGTCTATACACGTATGCTCAGTTCTGACCGGGGTGCGAGTTATATTGTACGTAGGGCAACATACTTGCATTTATCTAGCAAGACACGTCGTGCGCAACGCCGTAGAACGTCTACCTGAATCATTTTGTATCTTCCATGCGCACGCAAAGTTCTAAGAAGTGATCGTCGATTTCGGATACGCTATGTTTATACCTGCAGAGCAGGTACAAATCATAACATGGTCTAGAAAAAACCCCTAGAAATCTCGAGGCAGTGACTTTTACAATAGACTCGGTTATTGTTTGATCGCGGATGGGGGTATTTTCGAACTCTCCATAAAGTAACATTGTTAGAATTTCAATTTAATTTATATACTTGTAGAGTTTATTTTTCCTTTGTTTAATTTAATAAGAATCGTTGTTTACTACTTCCTACTTGGAATCATTTTTTCGTTCTCCTGCATCGCGTAGCAGCTACAAAATGAATATAAGAAACTGTACTTTTTACCGTAATCTGAGAGTACAGAAAAATTACGCATTATTATGTGATTGAGCGGACATGCGTGCGTACCCTTGGTCGATTTATGATACACTGTGCGCCTGGATATCTATATGGTTGTCAGTGAGACTTGAATGCGCGGTTGACATTCCCAAAACAATCCCCGCTCTGATGTGGACATACGAGTATAGACATAGGTTCGAAAGCAATGCGTTTCGGAATTAAGAGTAGAGTTGGTCACTAGCGCCAGCGGGCAGTGGCGCAGATTCGATACAACCTTCATTATCTCAACGAGATCTTTTGTTACATATAATGTAGTTTTATATTTGTTTTAAAAATGTTGCCAATGTCGCACAGAAGATGATCAATGTTGGACAAAGTTGCATAATGTATAGCAAAAATTTCACGGAAGACTTAATACGGTAAGTGTTTGAGTACATATAATAATTTATTTCTGACCATTTATTTTGTGCGTATATTTTTCTGTGCGATTTCACGGTTTCGGTGAAATTAGCAGCTTTAATTATTGTTAAATGTTTTATTCTGGAATAATAATTTTAAAAAGATATTGCAATTTTGTTTAATAAATAATCAACTCCAAAAACAACTGTTTCCATAGTTATTTCCATTATATTTTGTATTTTATTGAAACACTAATTTGTATGTATACAAATATATCTTGCAATAATAAAAACTTTTTGTCCTTTAATCCCTCTCATTTATTTTACTTCCCCACTTGTTGCTCACTTTATCGTAAACTGCTGCAATTCCGCCAACAGCTTATTCATCTGATCGTTCAGTGGTGTTTCGCCATCGTTAATCGATAACTTCATCATTTCTAAATCATCAACGTTGTCCCTGTGGTGGTGTGGTCCCCAAGAAGTTGCCTCTTTATTCTTCCAAAGAGATATTATTACGTCCACAATCTTAAAAAAATAATAATAAAAACCAATTTCTTAATCAAACCTTAAAATTTCACACCTCTTTAACTTGAGCACGGACTTGGGTCATCTCGACTGCGCCTTGACACCAATTGCTCCGTAACAGTTGCAATTTGCTCTTGGCTAGTTGCAAAGGATTCTGACCGTGTAAATCTAAAGACCTTATATTCGAACCTCCATTTATCAGTAAGGTAATGATCTTTAGGTTGCTTGTGCAAGCTGCTAAATGCAACGGCGTGTTTTGTATAATATCCCTCTTATTCGGGTCGGCTCCGTATTTCAATAGTAATTCTACGATATCCGTGTAACCCCGGCTGGCAGCGATATGTAGGGCGCTTCGTAATTGCCTGTCACAGCAGTTGGGATCAACACCAGATTTCAATAATTTCTCAACAGACTCAGTATTGTGGACGGAAACCGATCTGAGTAGCCTCTGTTCTTGTAGTTGGGGATGTAAACGGGTTTTTAGGGCGTTTATCAAGTCGCTGTTATGCTTCCTCTTCGTTTTATAATACACAATTTTTATAGTTCTGAACTTGTGGTCGGTTTTTAATTCGCTGTCACTATGCGACATGATTGGCTCGGGTCCTACGAGGAAATTTTACGATATCTAGAGTTTATTGTTTATAAATATTTTTTGTATGTAAGCTAAAGAATTTGACATTTGTTATCAGGTGATGATGTAAATGACGTTTCAACATGTACCACACGTTTTAATTTTTTATAGTATTGTGCTGGGTGTGGAAGAATATAGAAATCTGTACGCGAAGATTCCTACTTTACCGATAATAATAGTTATTATTGTCATTATAACATGGATGTCAGTTTGATGTTGCATTGATAATTTGTATTTAGCCATATTATTTTTATTAGATGTATTTATTCGGTAGTTTAATGGCAAAACGAGCTATCTGTTTTGTTTTTTAAGTCGCCATTTAACTCTTCTGCTTATACAGTTACCAATAATTGAATATTTATTTAAATGTGGGTTAGGTATAGGATACGGTGGCTTAAAATAAATAAAAGTTAAAAAACACCCCTTACCACCTTGTTGAGTAAAGAACTCTGAATACGCATTTCGGCAACTAAGTTGCCATATATACTAGACGACACTAAAAAACTTCTGCACCTGCGTCGCTGCGCATGCGTCAAATGAGCGCGCAAAATTAATGATACAATACAATTTCATGTTAACCC
>JARFOC010000693.1:621073-633177 GCA_031763485.1 Osmoderma eremita | reverse complement strand
GTTATTGTTTTGATTTTATTCCGTTTTTTTTTTGGCCCGCCAAAAAATTCGGTAATATTAAATTGGCCCGCCTAAGACAAAAACATTGGGAACCCCTGCACTATAGCAATCCAGAACTGTCTAGAACTTTAACTAGTCCGATGCCAAAAGGGTGGTAAGTTTATTTGTTTAAGTTGGTATTGATCTGTCAAGGAATTTGATATTGCGTTCTAATGTACATATTTAATACTTAGACTCACTGCTTTCTATATAAATTACTGGTTACATACAAAAGCACCGTAAAGTCCGGCTTTGCGTACCTTTAGTTCAAGGCATTACTTTTTTTTTTATAGGCAGAGCCACTTTACGCAGCTTTTTGCCAGTAATGCAAGTTTGTTGTGTTTAAATTCCCTTTCAATCGTTTTATTATTTTCTTATTTGTCTATTTCAAAGAAACACGAAAGCATAGAATATTTTTTTATAAAATCGTGGGTACATTAAACTACGAGTGTTATGAGACAGATCTTATCTTGTGAGCAAGTGCGATAAGTGTCTTATGACAGGAATTCTTTATGTTATTTTTATAATCTGCCCCTTTATGCTCTTTTTCTGACATATATAATGATTTCAGACTTTGGGATTTTCGTGGTGGTTGGTAAGACTTTTATGACGTTTGTCAGTTTTGCACTTGACAGTTTGTTTTCATATTTTTTTACATTTAAAATTTCGATTGACCCCCTTTGAAAACCTAAATTGAACTACTTTATATATTAAAGCATCGCTTAGTGCTTTTGCACTAAATACTGCTGTAATAATCTCTTAACGCACCGTTTTCGTGAAAAACGTTATTCTAATACCAAATTAGACAAGAGTCTATTAACGAACCGGTTTCGAACCGTTTACCGCGTTATTTATAATACTATCAAAGCATTCTCATACTCGCTTGTATATTGGGTTGCATACATTGAAATTATTTAGGAAACAAACTAAATTAAATTGAAGGAATTCAATCTTGAAAAGTAACAAATTGATGTAAAGATATGAAGAAGAAGAATTGATCTACAGATATGAATATAGAGAAACGAAACTAAATAAATTTGTAATTTAAAACACCATCCAAGCAAATTCTTGCACATATTTGTTTCGCGGAATGCATATATATTCCGTTTGTATTTTTCAAAACTCCGATATTCCACATAATAATTCTGCACTGTTATAGTTGATAATTTAAATTTTTGATACTTATTTTTGGTATGGATGTTTGACATTTCAATTCGGCAAATTCAAGTTGTTGCTATCTTTTTTTTTGTTCTGCTTCTAGACAGCATATTTATTTATAACCCCTTTTTTTGTAGATATAATATAATAATAAATTGGAATCGATCCAAAATAATATTTTTCACAAGATTAAAATCGTGCATACGTCATAAACACCTACACAAAACAATAACATATTTTTATACATATATAGTTAACGTCATTACGCGGTTTGCTTGTCACGCGTTAATGTTTCTATGTTTTCCTTTTGGTGATGGCGGACACTTTGTTGAAATGTTTTCCATAGTTACAACACGCGAAATTGAAAATTAAACGGTCGTAAAAAATGTTTTAAAATGAAGTTGTACGTACGTTTAAACGTGGCGCATTCGCGATGCGCCTAGATCCATTGAACGCGGCGAGGTTGGCAACGAAAGGAGAACTCACTGACAAGGTCGAGGTATGTTTTTTATATACAAGTTTTCACGAAGAAAATTATGAATTGCTTTTACCAGTGAACCGAACGAAATTGATCCTCAGCGAAACTGAAACGTGAAAGCTACTACTCTCGTGAACGACGACTGCCCGAAAACGACGGATCTGTGAATCACGTGCCTTTACAAATGCTATGTTTTGATGCAGAGACAAGATGGCTGGTGAGTTTTTGCCCTTGTGTGTCTATATATTTAAGGGGACAGGAACGGTTCCCCGTTCGATAACGGGGTACTGACCAATGCGCTTCTTTTCCGCAGATATTTCGTTAACGCAGGACAACTTCGACGACTCGGACGAGGGTGAGTACCGTGACTCCGAAATGAATATATCCGTTAAATGCACGGTGCATGTGTGTTTGTGTATGTCAAATTTTTACGACGCAAATTTTGACAGTGGCGCGGGGGCTTTTCTCGAAATCTTAAATTCGACGGTAATAAAACGACACCCGGTCCGTTAATTAGGTGCGATCTCATTCAGGATTTCGGTACAGAACGCGTGGAACTCGTACGGTTTAAATATGTAAACAATTAACGGCAGAGGGACTCGTGCCAGAAATGTAAGGTTAATTTTAAATCAATTTTATGCGTGCAGGCATGGAAATGCGTCGTTTTGTCGATACTAGCGCTCTTGTTTTCGTCTATTTTACCGTTTTTCTTGCGATGCATTGCGTTATATTTATAACCACGCTTCGATATAATACTCTCCCTTGGTGCTCGTGAGATAATGTGGCAACTTCTCCAAGTACGTAGTAGCGGACAAGAATGAGCAATAGTATACATAGGTCAATGATCGTCTCGGGTTTTAAGTTTATGTTTGTGCTTGGCGGTTGCCCTTTAGTTGTTGGTTGATTCCATGTAGTATGTACGTACGTATTTGATTAATGTACATGAATACATTGGCGTACTTGTTAGATATGTACCGAAGGCGTAAGATCTAATTGGAAACGTAAATTCTTACAAAAACATCAAACAGCGTTATCTAATTGGTAACGGTTTTTTTTTTTGCACAGATTATGTGTATATTTGTTTAACTTACATAAAAAAATGTTTACTAATATAAATCTAAGCCATTTTTTGTGCTTATGAGTGGTAGTTCGTTTTTTATTGTTCCTTACCTCTCTCTCTGTGCGTGTATCTTCGTACGTAACAACGAATTCTTGGCTTATTTCATGAATCATGATCGAGTATTAATGGAAAAAGACGCACACAGGAAAACGTGAGTCAAACTAGGGTTTTTACACAGGGGTGAACAAAAAAATAGATGTAACAAAATAAATATCAAACGTTTCCAAGTAATAGCTGTAATTATTATTTATATCCAAAATACAAAATTTGGTGTTTTTGAAAAGATTGTCGTACACCTATTTTCGAACCAATTTCAAAAATTTTTGTTTTTATTAACATTACATTATGATTTTCTCGCGTTATGGTTTCAAAAAGGGCTTTAAGAGTGCCTGGTTTGTCTATGTAAGATTACGTAGCTTCGTAGAAAACCAGTCACAACAGGTCGAGTGATAGAGGGGCCACTTCACATCCCCACGCAATGAAATTAGGCAATATTAGGGAGATATTGTGTAAAAAACCCAGCCCTTGATGTATGGCGAGTCGTCTCTTGTTGATAAAACCAAACTGGGTTGAGGTTAATGCATCTTCTTAATCCCGGAAGGAAACAATCACACAACATAACGAGGTAGCGATCTGTGTTAACAGACACTGTTCGTCCGCCCAATATTTCAGGATCCAGATACGTCACATCAAACAGTTACTCTCTGGCAGTGCAGAGTGTTTTTCATGCAGTTCTTGTGGGTTTTAGGGTGTTCAGTAACGGAAATTCTGTTTGCTTACTATCGCCGATAAATGAAAGTGAGCCTTGCAATTGAAACATAGTTTCTGTGAACCTATGTCATTCATTTTGCCGCAATTCTTGAACGACCATAATCTTGTAAAAATATATTCCTTGCGTTTTCGCGTTTCATTATACTAAACATCCTGTCAGCATCTCCTGTCTTTAGAGAATTTCCGAAGAGGAAACATTTTGACAATATACTATAGTCGTGAAAACCTACACTCATCAACCATAACCTCATATGGATGGAAATGGAGGTTCAAGTGTAAGATTCTGCCAGCTGACCTGTTTAACATCCGAAGGGCGCGAGCGTGACATACCAGCAACCGACGAGGGCTGGTTTTCACGGCTTGTCACACCCTTTCAATGTTTCCGCGGGTCCATACAGTTCGATCACCTCCCCAAACAGTCTCCGATCTCAAAGATCCTGTAACTTGAAAACTATTCACTAACTCAATACTGATATCCCGTTCTGGGACTCGTCCATGACGACCAATATGAAAATTGTTTCTAAATCATCGTTAAATGAACGACCAGTTTCAATCAAGGTGTTGCAAACAAACACACGATATGCTACGGACACCGCACCATAGGTTTTTATTCTTCCTCTCTTCCCGCGTGAGAGTTTTCCATTTCTTCCCTCCCTCGATTTGTGGGATTTGTGGCGTTTGCCACACCAATTTTGCGTGCACTTGCTCTTGCCATCTTGTTTTTGGTTTTTCCCTAGGTTTCCATTGCGTTATTTTCTTGATTAATGCATTATGTTCTCTCCTTTGAATATGTTTTAAACCACTCTAACCTCTGTGTTTTATTAATCTTCACTATAACCTCCTCCTCTCTATTATATCTTCTAATTCATAATTCATGTGCTATCTGTATCCTCCGTCTGTTTACCCCAGGTTCCCATGTTTCTATAGGTTCAAATACCCCCAAACGCTCTTCATCTTTTCTTGTGAGGCATATTGTTTCAGTCGCATACTTTACTATCCCAATGTTACAGTTACCTAACAGCTGCTGATGTTTCCAATTGCTTCGGTTTCCCGCCTTAATACGTTCTATAATTTCCACGTTTCTCTCATTCTTCCCATTAGTGGTAACTGAGGTGTACTGCTTTTCTAGTTCTAGGATTCTATTTTCTATCACCCGACGTTTTACGTGAACTGTGTCTTTCCTTGAGCTGATTGTGTATTTGTTTTGAGTTATGTTAATTTCCAAACTCCTCACCTTTGCTTCCTTCTCTAGGCTTGCCTATGCTTCTATCAGACATTTTTGATCTCTCGCTGTTCGCTATATCGTCCGCATATTCTAGCAGTTGTAGGCATCTTTGTGCGATGGTTCCTTCAATTCTCGTTGCATTAATCGTTCCTTCCGGAGCTATGTTAAATAACTTGGTGGAGAGTGTGTCTCCTTGTCTCATACCCTTCCTTCTATGGATCGCCTCTGACAGTCCTTCCGGTGTTTATATTCTTGCCTGTGAGTTCTCCATTTTCATTTTTACAGGTTTTATCAATTTTGTTGGTATTTCCCTATTCTTCGTGTCTTTTTTCAGTTTGTCTCATACCCTTCCTTCTATGGATCGCCTCTGACAGTCCTTCCGGTGTTTATATTCTTGCCTGTGAGTTCTCCATTTTCATTTTTACAGGTTTTATCAATTTTGTTGGTATTTCCCTATTCTCCGTGTCTTTTATCAGTTTGTATCTGGCTGTATTATCAAATGCTCAACAAAAATAATATGCAGTTAGTTGTATATCATGTTCATAACACTTATCAATAGTTTGTTGGATTGCGTTTGTTGTAGATCTTCCATTTCTAAAACCTTGCGGGTATTCACCAATTTTCTCTTCTGTATATTTTGATAACCGCTTGAGTAGTTTGCACACTACGTTTAGCATCATAATATTTGAACGGATCCCATTTTTTAAGGATCGGAATCAGCAGCGCATACCTCCAGTTAATTCGTATTGTTTCTTCCTTCCATATCTTAATAATTAAATTGTGATTTTTTTTTATGTAACTCCTCACCTCGACTTTAATAATTCATTACTTATCTCATCCAGTCCAGCCCCGTTGTTTTTCCCCGGAGTTTTTCCATTGTTTGGAGTCCATGTGCAGGCATGGACATTCATAGCTTCCCACACTTGTTGTTTACTTTCAAAATTTTTAACCTGCCAATAAATCCTCGATACACTTCTAAAGATTATCGATTGGATTCAGGTCCGGTCATTGAGCAGGTCATGGTAAAAATTCTACATTATGGGCCTCAATCTAATTTTCACTCATTGTCCGTTTAGGGTAATCGTTATGGTGAAATTTTGATGTTTCTTCCACGCAATATGGAAGCATAACATAATTTAATGTCTTCCTGTAAAAATTTTTTTTGGCTGGGTTTCTTTTATCCAATGGTGGGAATGCACATCGAATCACTAAAAATATCTCCAAATCATTACATTCTCGCCTTCATCATCTTTTTTGCGTATCGATGATCAAGTTAGGCGACGACAAACACAACTTCTACCACCTGACCAAACAAGATTTTATTTCGTTTCATCGCTCCAGACAATGTTTTTCCAATTCTTCATATCCCGTAACGTAGTCTCGCTGTAACATATTTCCTACTTTGGAGTGGAATTTTTGGCGCCGATCGACAATACAACTCATTTTCCACCAATCGTTTTCTAATAGTATGAGCATTTATGTCTTCGCATGTACTTCTTTCTAAATAAAAGCACTGTATGTTATTTTTTTCTCCACTACTGTCTTAAGAATTGCCTTAATATAAAAACTAGTTCAGTTTCATAAGCATTTCTTTTTTAAACACATGATGATCTAGGAACGGCATTTATTTTCTCAACGAGTATTGATAGATTAACCGGAATCTGATGCAAAATCGGTTTGATCATATTTGAATTTGACACAACAGACAGCGCCATCTAATTGTTTGAAGTAGAACGATTACGGCCACCTAGTGACCAAATTGGGAACTATCACATTTGCAATAGCTGTATTGTTTCTTCTCGTCTTCGCGCGTTAAAAAATAGTGGGTGGCCTTGTCTCGCTATTTCCGTGCCGGACGTTATTTATAAGGGACCTACATCTGATTTTGGCGAGGGCCTATGCTATTGTCCGTTGTTGTTTTCGGTCGCCTTTAAAAATATATCGGTGTCTACCCGTAAGCGACCTTTCCCTGTCTATCCTGCTGAAGTATGGTCCACCACTTATTTTATGTATAAATATTCTGAGTTGTACTGGCCATCAGTAGTGGGTGCAGGTGCATCTCGCAGACAAAACAATGATCAATTACTAGAAATGAATGATGCATGTACAATAAGACGAATTGTTTAATTGGAATTCTTTTTTACAAGAAGTATAAGTTTTTTTATTTATTTATTACAACCACTAGTAATCCTATAAATATTATTAGTTTTGATAATTGAAAATAAAATTGAAACATAAGACGAATTCTTTTGAATAAAATAATACAATTATTTATCTTAACCTGGTACCCGACGAGCCGAGAATTTGGTGATATAATAACAGTAAATGTAACTAAATAAAGAAGTTAAGCTAAGCTATTCTTCTCTATCGTTCTAGAGATGTTCTTTCGACCCTCTTTCTCTCAGTTCTTCACCGAAGCCACTAAACCAAGTTTTTAGTGGTCTATCTTGTTCCATTGCAGCATTTGCTTAGGAATTCTTGTTTCTGGCATCCTTCGCACGTGTTTGAACGATATCGATTGTTTATCTTTGATGTTGTCTATTATAGTGTGATTCACCTCTATAATTTCCATAATTCTGTTTTTCTTCCATTCTTGATCTGCCTGGCACACTCCTTCAAAAGTTCATTTCTGTGTCTGTTAATATCTTTCCAAACTTCCGAGCTATATGTTATCAGGCTTTTCACTATATTTATATTCGTTCATCTTTTGAGAAGCTATTAACATAGCATTAGCTTGCTTGCCCTGTACGTCACCTTTTCTGGTCTCCTCGTCCAGTGTGCTCGCTGCTCATAGTGTCGTATCACTTGTATGGTGAAAGGGCATAAAGGAAATCCTGGTAATGAGGCTGCCAATAGCCTGACGGGTAGGGAATCGCGCTCTCGTTTTATGGGATCGGAACCTTACCTCTCACGTCGACTATATTCAATGACCTAATATAGCAACGGACTACCATTCTCTATGAAAGTAGATGGGAATCTGCAACTATATTCTGCCAGACACGTAAAGCCTTTCCCAGGCTATCGTCCAGGGCGGCAAAATATTGCCTGGTTCGTTCTCGCAGCAACTTTCACCAAGTTGTAGGGCTATTAACTAGCCACTGCAAAACTAAATAAGTACATGCACCGCATGAGACTAGTTACTAGCCCCCTCTGCCTTAAGTGGTATATTGAAGATAGACGTTGGAGCACACTTTGTGCGACTGTCTAGCGCTCGTTCAAATGAGAGCCCATATTCTGGGGGAGTGGTGACCCAGTATGGGCGACATTGGTGGCGCCTCGACTGCCGCACTGCTCGACTTCATACTCAAATTGGGTTGACTCGGGTTGATGGTGGAGGAGCCACACCGCCGGGGGAGGTAGCACAAACGGTCCAATATGGTGGCCCGAGTGTGTGCGGCTCTCCCCGCATCGAATCCAGAATCTCGACAATTTCAGAAAATGTAGCTGCAGCATAGAAACCAACCAACAAGAATCAAAGAGCGAAACCTCTGTTCTGATTCAATTTCTATTCTCACCATGAGGATCTGGCTTATTATTGGAGATAGAGAGTAGGTTTAAATTTGGCAAAGTTGCTAGGTTTTGTGTTTGTTATGAATCCGAAGAGAAAATGGAACTGCGGCAAATAACGTTCAGGATTTTAAAAGAAAACGTAGAAAACTCAAGTAGAATAGCTATGTTGGTTCTGGAACAAAATCCCATAAGGTTTACACAGGGGGTCTAAATTCACATTTCCGCCATCTTGGATTTCATGAGAAGTGGGGGAGAGATAGGGGAGCCCAAGCATATCTCAACCGTTCAACTGCAACAGACAACCGTTCGATTATAACAGATAACCGTTCAATTATAACAGATAGACGTTCAATTATTACAAATAAGCGTTCAATTATAACAGATAACTGTTCAATTATAAGAGATAACCGTTGAATTATAACAGATAGCCGTTGCAATTGAACAGCTATCTGTTGCGATGGAACGGTAGTCTGTTATAATTGAACGGCTATCTGTTATAATTGAACGGTTATCTGTTATAATCGAACGGTTGTCTGTTGCAGTTGAACAGTTGAGATGTGCTCGGGCTCTCCTATCTCTCCCCCACTCCTTATGAAATCCAAGATGGCGGAAATGTGAATTTAGACCCCCTGTGTAAACCTTATGGGATTTTGTGCCAGAACCAACATAGCTATTCTACTAACTCATTTTCTTCTGTTACCTCTAATATTTTTATTTTGCCTTGTAGAGCAAAACTAAAAACGCGTCCTCTTTGTCACTCTTGATCTTCTATCCTATGGTGTACTTGACATTTTTACATGACGTTTCGGTTCTTTCTGCGCATCATCAACTACCTCATTTGTTATCGGCGCCTAAGTGTATTTTGACACCGTTAGAAAGGTTTTTTTTTCCTGGTTTCGACCATGTATAATGTATTGATTGACAAAAGTTTTTTATATGATTTTATTAACGAATATATTTCATATTAATCCATGGAAATTTATAGAACTGTCCAACATTTCAATTATCGTACATCGGTGCACATAACCATTTCAGCACATCCTTTTCAGTCGTGAAATGGCAAATGCTTATATTTATAGACACTCTGTACATAAATATTTTATCTTGGGCGAGGTGCACTCACTTCATGACAAATCTAATTCGATAACTCTTACGCTTTCAAGGCCGAATCACTTATTTTTTAAACCCTCTTAAACCCTAATGGTGAACAGAAAAATAAGTTGCCAAGCGTGAGACTTTTGTTCTAAAATGTCCTGCAATCTCTTGCTGAGATTATAACCCGCTGATCAAATTTAATCTCAGTCAAATAGTATTTTTGACGATGACAACGTAAAAAAATCGATAAAAAAACTTCCGCATCACTTCTTAAAGTATTCGTTTTCGGCATAGCCTTCTTCCTCTAGAGAATTTCCGCGCCTCTTCCTGTTATGGTAGAGATCGACGCAGAAAGAGACGCCTACATATACAAATACCGAAACTTCCGCTGCTATCGTCGCACGCGCGCCCTCTCGCGAGACACGCCCGTATACGTCGCTCCTATTGATCTAAGTGCGTGCGAAAGACACGGGGACAGCGAGAACGAGAGAAGTGAGACGGTGGCGCCCCCGCCTACGGTGTGCGGCCGCCGGTCGAACTGTCCGCGTCTCCACCCGAGACCGGCTTCCGTCGTGCGTCCACCACGGATGACGATAATACGTGGTGGTCGTCGTGCTATGATGAACGTAATTGGCGCCGGGATGCCGTACGTCCCTCCGTGTCGATTGGTGCCCGCGATTCGTGGATGGACGTTGAGCGCGCGAAAGATAATTAGTGAATATTTCTATTTTGCGTTCTTTGAGTAGTGAGTTGAAGTGGTGTCGGAAGAGGAGGTTTAGTACCGGTGAACAGGATGAGAGGAATGAAGTACTTTTATGGATTACACTATCGTTTGAAGCCTTTGGTAATGCTCCAGTTAGTTATGTTATCTTTTTAGTGCTTTTCAAATGATCTTTCTCATTTCATCAGGAAGTAAATCTTCATTACCACCTCAAATCTGAAACCCAATACAATCCACTTCCCTGGTGACGTTTTATTATTGTGACAGCGAAAACGCCTTCATTCCACATCATAACACTCGATCATCCAGTACATTGAACTCCGTTGCATCCTCTATATTTCTTGGCCGACTAAATTCGCCGGTTTATTGATTCGCCGGCCGTCCAACGCCACACGGAAGATGTTGCCCACTCCACCGCCTCTTCCTTCTCTTCTTCCTCCTGTTCCGCCACCACTATGACTAGCGTACTTGCCACTACCCTCTTCCGACATTAGTCTGTGCGTTATCTTTAGCGTCTTCTTTATTCCTTCAAAATTTACTTTTACAGCATCCTTTTGCGCTTGTTGGGGAATCTTGCAAATTTTTTATTTTACCTTTATCCACATCTCAAAGGGTTTTGACCGAATTCCTTCCACCCACGCCTCTAGATACATATATGTATGTGTGGGTGTGTATACGGACACCCTTGTTCCTCTCTTGATCTCTTCTCTCTGTCTTGAAAGGAGGCGCCTTCCAGTCTGGATGTTCCTTCTTATCCTTACGTGGGCATGACGATGGATAATTTGCTTTTTATTTTTACGCGCCTATATATTACCTTATATTATGATCGTGTTAATTGCAGTGTGAATTGAGATAAATAGAATAAAAATTGTCCAGGGCAGTATACCATGAAAATTCTGAATGTATGTTGTTGGTTATAATTTGGAGAAAATCATCAAATTTTCGGAATCTTTTTGCAATTGTTCGCATCTCGCAAATCTATTTTAGTACCTATTTCAACGAACAACTTGTAATATTTAGAACAAAAAGGATGTTTTCAGCTTCAACAGTTGTTAGTTAAAAACTTTGAGGATCGATGCTCTTCACAGAGTTAATCTAAATAGAGAAAATCGATAGTTGATATTGGCGAACGACCAAAAAGGTTTTTGCAATTTCTGTCTATTATGCTTTAATTGAAACATTGCTTCCGACACACCTCTGTAATTGAAACTCTTATTTTTCCCCATTTTGGATAGTATTTGGATCATTCTATCAATGGCACTCTTCAAATTTTCCCGATGTTTCCAAAGGTATTTTGAGGTATTATATTATCCAAATTAGAAAAGGGGCCGATCGTACCATATGCTGAAAAAAGATCATAAACGAAGCATTCGATAGTAGTATGGTAATCGGAAGGAGGTGCTTAAAGAAATTTTGTTTGTAAAATTTTTCATTTTAAAAATAAATTTAAATCGAACAGGCCATCGAGATTTTGTGATGCGGTTTTGGAACATTTACTGCAGAAAATTTACCATAAATCTCGTCCTAAACCATAGATAAAGAAAGAAATTAATATTATTAAATACAATAAAAAATATTGCCTTGTTTTTATTGTCAAAATACGAAAAGATTTTTCCAGAAATCAAAGAGAAAATTTGCCCTTTAGTTAAGTTCTGAAGATAGATGTAGAAAATGTAATTTTGACCAGGAAAAAATCTGTTGGCATCAGAAACTTCGGTAGCATATTTTCTGTAGGTACTCACTTTGATCACTACTATAAATCGTCTCTATCGCCGACTGCAGTATAGAGGTTATGAGAATTCGATACACGGTTGCCAAGTCGTCGAATCAGCTGTACATTATATTTCCGGTCCCGTTATTTGGGTTTCTGACAGTTAAAATGCATATTTTGAGGAAAACATTGAAATATGAAAAAACATAATTTTTTTATATAAGAATCAGTGAAAAAGCCCATAATTTTATTTATTATTACTCAACATTAACGTAA
>JARFOC010000693.1:603297-620973 GCA_031763485.1 Osmoderma eremita | reverse complement strand
AATTTGTATGAATTTGTATTAGAATAATTGATTCCTTATACGGCTTTTCGCTTTGCGGCCAAGTTTCGTGGAACGTACCTAGGCCGTAAAGCGAGGTATGGGTGTACATCGACTTTCCCAAAATTATGGCAGAAAACGAGAATCTCTCCGATATTTAAAAAGGGTTGCTAATTACCGATCTACATCCAGTTTGTCCAACTTCGCAAGAGCTTTTGAAAATTTTTTGTTTCACCATCTATACGAACGTCTTAAGTCTTTGATTTCATCTAATTCAGCATGGTTTTGCTCGTGAACGGTAAACGGTTAGTAACCTTATAAATATCTCGCAATTCATTTGTGGGGAGTTGGACAGGCGGGGTCTGGTTGATGTGGTGTATACGGAATTTAGTAGCGCTTTCGATAGCATTGACAACGGGATTTTACTTGAAAAATTAAACTGCTTTGGTCTTTCTGCATCTTTCCTGCAACTTATGGAATCCTATTTGAGTAATAGGTCAAACTATGTACTTTATAGTGGTTCTAGGTCTTACGCATTCCTTCCTACTTCCGGTATTCCGCAAGGATCCAACTTGGGGCCTTTGTTTTTTGTTTTGTACATAAGCGATTTTTTGCAGCACTTCTCTTGTCCAGTTCTGGCTTACGCTGATGATATTAAAATTTATAATTCAATTGCTAACATCGGTGACGTCTTAAACTTGCAAAAAAATATCGACTACATGGGCGAATGATGTACCAAACACAATTTAAAATGAAATATTAGTAAATGTTGCTTTATTTCGTATACTAGAAAAAGACATCCAATTACTTCCGCCTATTTGTTGAATCATGATGTATTGCAGAGGGTTGAAACAGAACAACAGTACCTTTTCACAAATCTATGAGCTTTGCATCACACATTACTGGCCTCTGCTTGTCAACATCTAAAACATTGGGATTTGTGTATCGTGTTTCAACGGTTTTCTCTCTTCAATCTTCCTTCACCTCTCTCCTCTTACTGAAACCTCCAGTATCTCTCTCCTCTTACCTCCAACCTCCAGTATCTCTCCTCTATTTTTGTCGATCGTGCAATTCACTACTTAATATAGTTTAAATTGATCGCTAGTAATTCTCGCCCGACACATACAAAATTCTAATTTGACGTTTTTGTTTATTTCCATTTTTCGTCGTCCAATAACTCACCTAGTTACTCGCACGATGTTTATATATTTTGGTCGTCCAGGTGGATCCAGCAGTCGTCGATGTAATCGGCGACGACTGCGATGCCAACCTCGACTGATGAAAACTGAACCGGTGGTTATTTTCTGGGCGGGTTTCTCGTTTGAATACGTGTAGTTAATTTCCAGAAATCTTCCAAAAGACCCTTTTGTATTGTATTGTGTTATGTGTGAGAATGTGGTGTGATTTTACAATGTATTTGAAAGATAAGTGTTCTTTTACCTAGTAACGTTAATTAGTTCCGTTATCTGCTTCAGGCTGGACCTTGTGTACCTATACTTCGCCACCGTATAGGGTTCTACTTTACTAACATTACTGAATAACCGAATAAATCGCATAGATGGAGACACTTCACTTTAATAATTTAATTTGCAACCGATAATAAGTTCAAAACGAAAGTATGTAATGGTCGCGTCTACTGCAGACAAATTCGACAACGATAATATAAGATCAACAAAAACACAACGAGGTGGTGGGAAAGATCATAAGATAAATATTCCCCCACCAAAACTTAATCAGGTGTGAATTAAGTTTAACTTTAACACTAGTACGTATAGTTTTCTTTCGTTTTTAGGTTATATTAACGTAAGTAACAAATTTCTTAATGAAAATGAAAAATATGTTTAACTAATTTTATTATTTGGAATAGTATTATAAGGAATGAGGGCTTCGACTCTAAAAGTACAACGAATTACGTTCGAATTGAAATAAGAAATTGAATAGGTTTTAACGCCAAGAATTTTGATGATTCTAAAAGGTCCTTCATAATAAGGGATGAGTTTCTTGACAATATTTTGTTGTAAATCTCAACGCTTTAATAGCTACTAAGTCTCCAATTTTGAACTTAACATTCTTTTTGTGTGTCTTTGTTTGTCTTTGTATGTAATTACTTATGTGTAATTACGACTGCTACCTTAAATGCCAACCTCGACTGACGAAAACTCTACCGGTGGTTATTTTCTGGGCTGGTTTCTCGTGTGAATACGTGTAGTTAATTTGCAGAAATCTTCCAAAAATTCCTTTGTATTGTATTGTGTTATGTGTGAGAATGTGTTGTGATTTTATAATGTGTTTGAAAAATAAACATTCTTTTACCTAGTAACTTAGTGTACCTATACTTCCCACCGTATAGGGTTCTAGTTTACGAACCTTATTGAATAACCGAATAGATCGAATAGATAGAGACACTTCACTTTAATAATTTAATTTGCAGCCGATAATAAGTTCAATACGAAAGTATGTAATGGTCGCGTATACTGCAGACAAATTCGACAACGGTAATATAAGATCAAGAAAATCATAAAGACGTGGTGGAATCATAAGAATATACACGTTATATGTATAGACACACAATGGCTTCTTATTTAGATACACCATATTCATGTTAATTACATTAATTGTTTCTGCAACTAACATTTTGGAAGCACAATTGAGGCACTTCCTTCCTCTTGTTTGCGGTAGGCATTTGTAAGGCCGCTACCTTAATTGGTTCCTGTAAACTCACTGTTGTGAACTTTCTTACAATTTCCGTTTTACAGTCCCGTGACGACACAGAGCACAATTGACCAACGTCGACTTAACAACTTATGGAAGTTAACACCTCTTTCTTGCATCATAAAATACATGGGTAAATAATTTGACTGCACACATACCTATAATCTGTATGAAAGTATGATTTTTTTACTTCATCGTTGAAAAAAAAACAGTAACACTTCAGAGAAGCTTTCATCATAAACTTTTATGTGATCGTAAAAAAATGTATTTGTGAATACGAAAACAATTTCAAATTATTATGCTAAATGTTATAATGTGTTAATTGCCTAAGAGGAATTTATAGAACCTTTCTGTCGTAATGAACCGTTTTTATACCCCGTTATTCCTCGTTAAAACAAATACTGGCATCCACGTTTATGATAACAAAAATTTTAAAAAAAGCTACATTATCAAATAAATATTTACAGTTAAACGGCTTAATGTTTTCGGAAATCTCACTACACCTTTCTACTAGGGTTTTACGACAACAATTAGAGTAGGTAAAAGAAAGAAGATTTCTGCCAATAGCCGGGCACGTACGTTCAAGAAATGAAGTATATAAAAAATATATTTAAAAAAACATATAAATATACCTCTGAGATCACACAACACGTCTGATTGTATAGTTCCAGGCGTTCCTCACGTACAGACAGCTGTTTCGGACTCACCCAGTCCTCATCAGTGCATGTCGGGGGATGCCTGTCGCTCGTTCAATATTCCGTATCGTTAACCGAACGTTAGCACATGTCTTTAAAGAAAATCCCAGAGACATCTAACGCCCAGCCGCGGATTCATGGAACAATCCCAAAAGCGGTAACTAAATTACCAGTCAGATGAGATCCGTGTTAGCGTGTGATCTTATCGGCGTCGAATGACTAAATAAATCAAACAAAGAAGATTTCTGCCAATAGCCGTACGTTCAAAAAATGAAGTATATAAAAAATATATTAAAAAAATATATAAATATACCTACCTCTGAGATCACACAACACGTCTAGAACTATACAATCAGACGTGTTGTGTGATCTCAGAGGTATATTTATATATTTTTTTAATTATATTTTTTATATACTTCATTTTTTGAACGTACGTGCCGGCTATTGGCAGAAATCTTCTTTCTTTGCAGTATAATATTTCACCAAAATAATACATAGGAATACATCAAAGAACTTTATTTATTTTTTAATGCTGATAATCAAAAAAGCAATTTTTATTTCGATCTATACATAAATGTACATTGCATTTTTCACAAAAAACAACCTGGTTTCTTGCACCGGGAAAATGATTTTTTGTCACTTACTAATTTTGTGAACGAACTTCCACGTTGACCCTTTTTTAGCTTTTTGGGGACGGCATTGGAGTCTCATTAGTGGGCCGCCCCCTTTTTTGGCTACCGGCTTATTTACTTTTGCCAATATATTGGCCACACTTGGCCTACAGTGAAATAAATCAAGGGTCTTATTTTTGGCAATGTCTAACTCCGATTATCCTTTTTTTATACTCTATCCACGCATTTACATATGCAATGTGAATTGCATGAGTAAACATCCGAAGGGTCCACTTTCGCGATCTTATAAAAGTTCTATAGACTGTAATTAAAAACTCTAGCTTATCGACCCCTCCCATATGTCTGTTGTAGATTTGTATTACTTCTGGCCGGTTGATTTCAAACCAATTTTTTTGTTGAGTTTTATCCCATCTTTTGCAGACATCTTTTCTTCCAATTCCCAAGAAATTTGATGCAATTACTACTGGCTTATTGTCATACAATTTTGTTATTATAACATCTCCATCTTTACTCACTAGTTGCTCAGTGGAGCCTCTACCAAGTTTCTTCATGGCTGTGTCACTCAAAGGTGGTAGGTTAGCGAAGCGATTTTGGCGCACAGTGCATATTGCGTAAATATTCTTATTTCTCAAGTACTGCAGGAGATTATAATTGGAGAAAAATTATCAAAATGAGAAGCACATGTTTTTCATTGATCCTTTCTGCTAATTTTAATACTACTGATGCACTGAAACCAAAAATTTTTTACGTTTCTGGATCAAGTTCTGTTGTCGAGCCTTGATATATTATAAAATCAAACATTTGGCCGCTTGTTCCACAGAGAGCAAATATTTGCATTCCCAAAGAATTCGGTGTTCCCTTCACATATTGCTCTACGTTCAATGACCCCTTGAAAGACACCATTTACTCATCGATACAAAGATTTTCTTCTATTGGTAAGCTCAGCAACCGCTCTCTTATGCAATTGTATATCGGCCTAAAAATCTATCATTTTTATCAGATTCACCTGTTACGTCAACACAGTGAATGTTGCCTCAATTTACGGTTAACTGACATAATGTCTATTATTTGGGAAATACGTAGTTGCGGATTCTAGTAGCATCGAATCCTGGGGTAATTTAAATTTCCCATCAGAATATGAATGCCTATAAGTGACATTATTTCTTCCTTTCTAGTAGGGGTAAAGTTAGCTACACTTTTGTGTACTGCATACATATTTGTGCATTCCACATTTCCCCAAAAGAACGTCAGTGAAATATTTTCTAAAAATTCGGTAAGGACTCAGTTCATACACTGGTTCAGAATAACTTTTGTACCATTCGATAGACGGAGATATAGTATAAGTGGGTCCTTTTTTCCTCCAACGTATATCCTTCTTGGCGGTTAAATTTCCAAAATCCACTCTTGCATTCAATTCTTGCACAACAACGTCCAGCTCTTCAGTTTCAGGTTCAATTTCTGCGATGATAAGTGGTCCTTCAGAACCACATAAAAAATGGAGTATAAAACTTATAATATAAAACTTTTTACCTTACCAGCATCATTGTCTTCTTGTTCAAAATTATCGCCAGTGTCATCGGATAAATACTCTATCCCTGATGAACAAAGGAGTTCTAAAATTTCTTCTTCTGTAAGTGCCCTTCGCGACATTGCCCAACGGTTCAAATTTAAAAATACAGCGAAACGTTTTCTATGTAGGACAACCTTTACAGAACAATGTCCTCATATGGAGACAAAGATAAAGTTATAAAGAATTAATTAACCTTGTGTTCTGGAAACTTTTTTTTGTTTTTATTTTATTTAATACACTTTTTTTTTCACAAAAAGCATTTCTTTAAATAATATAAAACAATATTTACCGGCATACAGTAGGTAAAAAGATGACTCCAGATATCCAACATGAATGAGCATGTTTAACTTTATTTTATGGTTAGAGAAATTGTCAAGAGGCGTCGACACCGTTGTTGAAGAGAATCTATGCCTGTGATAATAAGAAGACACCGTTTAAAAACGGTTAAATTTATCATATTTAGATATAATAAGCATTCATTTAGTACGTCCTCATATGAGAACCCTATGAACGAAAGGGTTAACTTTTTACCTACATTCAGAAATGCACAAGTGGACTCTCTTTAAAGAAATGTTTGGAGTATTACGGGAAAGTAAAAAGGTAAAAGCTATAAACACGGTCGATTTGGTACAGAAACTTAATTGAATTTACTAGAACTTGACCTGTTACGATTGAAATCCTCTGACTTAGTTATGTACAGTTACGATTATTAAGTGTATATGGAATTTCTAACATTCTTGAAAGTAATAATCAGATCGAATTAAATCTTGAGGTCTTTCTGATTGGAGTTGTTTCTTTTGCATCAATGGCTTTGCACGAAAATTTAAACTGATGTACCTAATATATTCTAATGGAGGCCCAAAATTAAGTTTCTCTACCAAAGCACAGACGATAGATACATCACCGTAGAAAGAAAAAGTCGACTAAAACTTTAATATACATATTAGTAACCTACACAAATGATTACATGGCACAAACACGGCAGGTGTAAAATGATAAGTTTATTTGAAGGAGCTCCATGTTACGACCGACATATTTACATTTATGGAATGGATATTCAAGTCGCGTTTTTTTTTACATGGCATCAAATTAG
The DNA here is from genome assembly GCA_031763485.1 of Osmoderma eremita. Lineage (NCBI taxonomy): Eukaryota > Metazoa > Arthropoda > Insecta > Coleoptera > Scarabaeidae > Osmoderma > Osmoderma eremita. The sequence continues at coordinate 614,274 of JARFOC010000693.1, read as the reverse complement.
ACGCCTCGAAAAACAAACACAACGCACAACGAATATTTAATCACGTATACACCTTAATTGAATTCTCGTTATCCCGACGAATATGCACGGCTCAAAAAATGCGGACGCTTAAACCCGCTTCGCGTATGTACGTGCTCGCTAAGATAAGAGTATACCTATTCGCTGTTCGTATAATCCGTAATTTATGGACTTCGAAACACGCAATTTAATATCCGATATTATCGAGGAAACTTAATAATAATTGCGCCTGACATACGCGTGTCGTTGGTAATACATGTGTGTCCACTCATATACATACATAGTGTATTATTCGCTTATGCACGTGCAAAGTCGAGCGACTCCTAATTAAACTACAAAAACACCACACCTACTCTGTAGTAACTGTATACACAGGCTATAACAACAGCGTGGTGGTGTGACTTTAGTGTTTAGTCGTGACACTTTTGGTTATCGATTTCTGTTGCTGGACGTTAATTATGGTATAAAGGAGTATTCGCGTGGAGATATTGAATGATTTCACAGTTATTTAGATAATTTAAGTCGTAATGTAACTGATTCTTCCTGAAATAACTAGTCAACATAATATCGATAATATGTAATAATTATTGTTAAAAGTATCGAATAATACCACGAAATATATTTAAGGTTATCCTGACGTATTTCTACGGGGAAGTAGGTAGTACTATTAAAGTAGTGCATTCTCTTTCATTTTTCTTTTAAATCTCCCATAAGCTCTGTACCAACAACTCATGGTGAGGCAAATTTACATACAATCCTGTAACAATTTGTTCCATCTAAGAAATACGACTATTACATGCGTTAAAGAATTAATTACACACATAGTTGACTACGTGTATGATATATGTACCAATATAATATCCAGATGAATGACTACTTTAAGCTGCTAGGTATAACAAAACCAACGTCCTGTCAGTGAATGGGAAATGTTACTAAGAAAATACATATAGGTATTATATGCAAATCAATACCAATCGTATAGAGAGCTATTATAACTGATGTTAGGTGTGGATATACAATATACGTTCACATATTTTACACTCAAATAAATGGCTCCTTCTTTATCGTTACACAATTGCCGGCGCCACAATGAATTACAGGGAAATATTTACGGTATAGGAGAATTTATGTTGAAATAAACGTCAAACTAATAAAAATTTATTTGCATCTATTATTGATTTCACGTTTAAACAGTTCCGTTGGGCGTTGAATTTATTAGCAATCAAATCACATTAATTCCGACTAAGCTCTCGTTGCCAATATTTCGCAGTTTTGTTGATGATTTGTGTTAGCTCGGGGTAATTCTTAATTATTGCAGTATTTCTCTTGAAACATATAATATTCATATATAACACATAAATCTTCGGAATCATCGCGCACATATCCGTATGGTAAGTTGGTTAAAGGCGTTTTATTAAAAAGAAAAATGGGAGAATGTGGATACCGACAATTATTATCAAGAGTTTATGAGAGATTGCAACATATTTTCTGCTAACTTGTAAAATATCGTGTTTATCGCCTCAGCTTATAACGCTTCGTAACGTTATATCCCACCGACAGGTCTGTCTATGCGAAATAGAATGGCTACAGGTCGGGAAAATTAGCACACCGTTAGGTGTACCGCAAGAGTCTAACTTGGGACCAATGTTATGCAATGTTTGAGGATATTCACTTATCCACCTAAAGTATTCATGCATAGATATGTAGTATAAGAGAACATGTCTTGAAGTTATTTCAGTTGTCGGTTAGAGCTCGGAACTGATCAAGCAGCATGCAACAGTTAGTGTTTGAACATGTCTTGACGTGTTAAGACCTGCATTTGCGGCGAATTGACATTTAAATAATAAAAACGATCTTTCACACCTCCCCTTAAAAAGTGCTATGAGCAATATTTCAAGTGTAAAGTAGGTGGTGAAGACAGAAGCTGGGCTCCCCATATTTGCTGTGTTACGTGTGTCAGACTTCTTACAGCGTGGGCAAAAGGTAAACGACATATACCTTTTGCTATTCCTATGAGGAACTATCAGGTCATATTACCGATTGCTATTTCTAACAAATATAAGTGGTATGACTTCTAAATCCAAGCATACTGTAAAATATCCTAATATTCCATCTGCAATGAGACCATTACCTCACAGTCCGGAATTAGCTATGCCTAAACCTCCAAGTAAATATATCACTTTGTACTTAATTTTCACGATTTATACACATATTATAATATATACTTTCACAAAATGTCACTCGGAAACCCTGCCTGATAGAAAAATTCTGAAAACAGATATGAAATAAGTGTAAAAAGTATATTACCAAGTTGACCAGTGTTATTTGGTACCTGAATTACAATCTCTTGAAGTACTGGATTGATAAAACTACTGGCGTCTATACCCCTCGAGGTTATATACTACACTGACCTTTTCTCGACACATGTATTTCAGTCGCTGTTATGCGCAAGAAAACAGGGAGCACGAGATTTCTCCCCAAGGTTTGGTGGATTATGAAACTGATTCTCCTTTTTTATTGTCTAGAGTTGGCTTTCTTGTGCCCAGAAGTGGAATTAGAGATAGAGATTCATTTGCATATTAGCCAAAAGTCCTATTGTCAATATGGCGGAAAATGTAAATAGATGGTAGAGTAAGTTATATTTTCCCTATTAAATAGTTCCTGTTAATTATTATGTTCCGTAACTTACTCTTTTCTTGTTAGTTGTCTTAATGTACGTTTAGATTTACTAAAAACAATATCTGCTTAGTGTCCCTTGTCCTGTATCTTGAGATCCCTTTGGTGAAAAATTAAAAAAATAACCAAATAAAAATACATAAATAAACATAAATTTAGAGCGCGAGAGAATAGACTAAAGAAATATTTAAAATAATTTATTAAACAAGTAATTTCAGCTTCTAATATTTTGTAGTAATTGTAATTTAATATCATCTCTTGAATTCATATTCTCTCATCAATCCTTATTTTAAAGATATTTTCTACATTATCTAGGAGTGTCTCAGACAACATTAACACAGACGGTTAATATTTCACAATTATAGTAGAAGTTTATTATATAAGAATTGAAAATGTATTCTTTCACGAGTGATAAACTAGCTGTAACCGATAGAATATAAACTTTATCGAGAAGTTACGAAATCAGTAAAAATTAAAATTTCCACCTCCATTTAAAATTGAAAAATTTCGAATTCAACTAGTCTTTATAAATAGCTTTCTCAAAGACTCCGACGTTTCTTAGAGTAGGTGTTAATCTAACAGAATAAAAGAGCTATAAAACCAAGCTTGCGCAACGTAAACATAACCTACAGCACACACGAATAAATCTTCTGGTTGTAATCCAAGTAAAAATGGGAAACGAATAATAGTAGATGCGTAGGTAAAAGTAACAGAGATAGAAATGGGAATTTAATATACGACCGTTCGTGTTACAAATCGTTAGGTTGTACACAATGACGGCTTATTTGTCGCGTCTATCGGCGTCGCTACAATTTAACACGTATTAAACTTAATTTTACGATCTCCATTGGCTCGACATCGTAATTGGTCAGTGATTGTCGGGCGATGATTGAGGGATTTCCGATTCTGTCGCATTAAACGTGTCGGCGGCCGCCGGATGTTTACGTTTGCGCAACACTACCGACCTGTAATAGATCGTGTAATTGGATAATAAGCGAATACATAAAATTTTATTGCCGCGACGTGGTGTGAACGGAATCCTTAAGTAGCGCGATAGTTCGAAAAGATTTGACGCCGGTGACGGTACGGTTTAAGTTATCTTTTAGTCGCGGGTGACTTGATTTCGATGGCTCTTCGTGGAATTACGATAAAAGCAAAATCTTTATGATCGATTTTTAATTTCAGCAATTATCCATGCTAAATATCATCAACTCGAATTAATACGGCTATTAAATCAGAATATGCGGCCTGGAAAGTTCTGAGCAGGTTATAGCAAAAGTAAGAATTTTGCGAGCTGCTGTCTTCGCATACGCAGTATGGAAACAGAAGAGCAGCATATAGACGTTGGCCCTATTAGATATAGTTGTTAGTCATTTGTAATTTCTTAATGCGCAGCTCCAGACATAAACGGGCGGAAGTCACTTGCAGACTTACGCAATATCCGTGCAAAAACTGTTGTAGATAAAGTACAAATAATAAAACTATACTATGCTAGCAATTCGGTAAAAGTTACTCCTGATATATTTGCAATCAAATTTCCAGATAGGCCTATTCCAAGCATTGCAACGATACAAAATAGGATTAAAAGTCGCGGCAACTCTTGTTAATTCAAAAAATAAAACTATTAGTAAAATAAAGACAACGGAAACTACATTTATACATGAACACTAAGTTATTGCCCTTGCAGGTGATGTAACAATAATCACAAGATCCAAAAAATGAACAAAGAAACATCGCTAGTTGATTAGAACCGGATGCAGGGAAATTTGATCTAGAGATAAATCAAAACAAAATGAAATATATGGTTATGACACAAGCAGAAAGACTCTTGGGAGAGGAAGATGACCTGGTGGAAGGCGCAAAAAACAAAAATATGACTTCGAGAGAATAAACGAACTTTTTCTACCTGGGAGTGAATATGGGAGAAGATGAACAAACCTACAAGTAGAACATGCATCTGACAGCCCCAATATCGCAGCGTTTGCCAAAAGAACAAGATGGCCAGAATTGAAAGAATATAGCGGGGAAAATTAGAGGAAAGTTTCTAACATTAGTATTTTATTAGCCCTACGTCTGCAAGGTCTTAGATCATTCCATTAAAATCATGGCCTATCTTTAAAAAAATTATTTGTCGAAAGCATTTCAAAAAGTGATATACCGTCGTATTGCAAAATTACATAAAGCTTTTAAACGAGGTACTACTCAACTCCTGGTGCAACTTAATAATCTTGGGGTTAGCACCACTGTGGCTAAAGGGTTATATGAAGATCATTCGGTCCCCCGAAAGATCCTCTTTCTATCAAAAGCTGAGGTGTTAGCCGAAAAGTATTGATTCTTAAAATTTTGGGGTGTTTTGTTTTTCCACTGATACCTGTATACAATAACATTTTGTCAAGATAAACATTCAAATTAGTTTTTTATGTGTTATAAGCTCTTCCACGCCTAGAAAGTTAATATACTGATGCTGTACATTACTATTACAGTATTGCCTGAAATAAACACTACTGAAACTAGGTTGGCGTTGTCTCTATGCGCGCGCTGCCACACCCCCATGTTAGGCAGTATAGACCTGCCAAGTGAACGTTAAGCAATGGATTCGTAGTGCCTAATTGTTAAAAATGGTGTTAAGTACAGTGGAGAAAGTTTCTCTGGTGGAGCAATACTTTCGCTCATACGAAATCGGCCGACTCAACTGTGCAAGTCTGCAATACGTATGTTATAGATAAATTTACATGACAGTTTAATAAACGTTCTCCGACTAACGCCGTAAAGGTTGTTGAAAAATTCAGAAAAACTGGCAGTGTATTATGTCAACGAAAAGAAAAGTCGAGCCGTCCCAGGATAGCCAACGTTAACAATAACCATCAACGAGTTTCTGAGCGGATCTTAGAAAATCCAAAAGTCATCCAGCGAAGGACAGCGTTGCAACTTGGTGTAAAGAGAACTTCCTTGCAAAGAATCCTCAAGGAGCTGGTTGCATTTTCGTATGTGATTCAAGTACAGCAATAGTTACATCTTCGGGATTATCATGTATGGTTTTCAGACGAAGCACACTTTCCTTTGTCGGGCCATGTGAATCGGCACACAAATCGATTTATTAGATTTGCCAGGCCCGTTGAGGTTTAAGAAGCTCCTTTACATAGTGCAATGCCCGTTGCAAACCATTCTATGCCATGTTTGACACGAAATAGTGGTAGTTCTATTTTTGCTCCTTCCACAACAATAGCACATTCCTCGTATTTTTGCTGGTGGTTCTTCTTCTTCATGTTCTACTGCAACAGCTTTGTATCTCTTCAGTTTCACATGTAAGGGTAAGGTCTGGATTTCAGCCCTTTCTGAATGGTGGGCTCATCAAGAGAGAGATAAGTCCTTTAGAAAAATCTTCTGTATTTTTGGGGATTGTTGATTTCCTATATCGTCGCTCAACTTTAATTTTTTGCGACACTTGTGAACAGCCGAATCGCGTGCAATTTTGCAGGTATAGTTAGCCATATATACTCAGTACACCTTGAAAATTTCAATTGCCCATACCTGCAGCATTGTCCAGGATTTGACTGTTAATTCCTGCGATGTTTATTACCTGAATGAATATAACCACCTTCGTGTTCTTCTTGACACCGAATATGTACACCACATGTTGTCTACTGTGTCGACTCCTCCTTTGTGACAATTATAATCCATAATTATATTTGGTTTTCTTGTTTCAGGATCTACTACAGAATTATTATGCATGGTTGATAACAAAGTCACTGCTTTATTTTCTTAGGGACATACGACACTATAGTAAACTCTTTTGAAATCCGAAAAGAGACAATCCAACTTCTCTTTCTTTATGTGGTTTGAACTCCCTTTTATTTTTCTCTAGTATGCCAACCATTGTAATTAAATTATTGATTGTTCTGCGACTTTGCGATTGAGCGTGTATACAGTACTAGAGATTGATCTATAGTCACCCGTAGTAGTCAGAAGTATGCGGAAATAAACAGGAGAGGGGAGCGTTTTACGCCTAGTTGTTAGATACCTGAAAACGAGAGATAATTTAGTTATGTATCGGCTATCGAGATGAATGTGTTGCACGTTCACATGTTGCTATTAATTTAGGATTCATGCATGCGAAACACATGTCGAATGTTGGCAGAAGTTTGCCGACAGATTAAGGCATTGCGCTTTTCAATTAGGTGATCGTTTTAAACATCTATTATAATACAATTATTCTTTCTCGAAATAGAATTTTTATTTAGATATCTTTAAGAAAAACTTCTATTTAGTACTCTCTGGTTTCTAGAGAAGAGTTATTTATTTTTTTAGAAACCGTTTTTATTTTGAATTCTGCTATAAATATAATTAGTTTTTTATGTGTATACAGGCTGCCCATTTTCTATCTCCGTAACTTTCTTAACATTAAAGATACAGAATCGGTTAAACGGATCAAGGTGCTCAGAAAATAGAGTAATAGTTGATGCTAGTGTCATATTTGTTATCCAGTGCAAGGTTTGTAAGGTATCCAAGAAAAATTGAAAACTTCCAAAAACTTCAACGTCAAATATGTCCACAATGCCTAACGATAAAATAAAGCTGAAACCTGTTTCTAGTATAGCTTTTTATGTGGAATTTAATGTGATTTAAAAATCCGTGGCACTATTTATTTTGGAGATACAATACAAACTTGTATTTTTTTTAAATAGAAGTCATAGTTGGCCATGGTGTACATACAGATCTTAACACGCTTTATTCCTGATCTACGTCGAGTCTGTCATGCACGTAATTTGGCATTTCGAGACCAAGTTTTTCAGCAGGACAGGGTAACTTGTCATAATGCTGTCGCAATTCGTCAACTTCTTCAGGGACATTTTCAAACCGAAGTGATGTCACGATTTACTGTCTTCCTTTATCCTTCACATTCGCCGGACCTTGCCCCTCCAGATGCATACATTTGGGGCATGACCAAAGATGCCGTCCTCAAAAGGTCATCACAAATCATCGAAGAATTAAAGGTTGCCATTCGAGCCATCTTCGCACAACTCAGACAACCTTTATTCGATAACATGAAGACCAAGTTGAAACTTCGTTATGAAGTCTGTCTTGAACGAGGAGGTGCATATTTAGAACTTGTTATAAAGTCTAAATAATATGTTAAAAAAAGAATTATAAGTTCTATTTATTTCGGGCCATACTGTATAATGCAATGGAGAAAATTAACAGAATTGCGTCATTGTTACTAAAATATATAAACAATTCCTTAACAATCTAATCAAAATGCATAAGATACCTCGCCTAAGTTTCTTACCATTGTTCCTTCCCCACATAAAACATCTACCTCTCCGCCTGTACTTGCGGACAACGATAACGGCGAAGCATAAATTCCAAAGTGTCCTGCCTCCTGTTATCTGCGAAAGCGATCAATCTTGGTTAATTATTCGCGGCGGTTTCATTAGCCGTGATCCGCAAGCGTTCGAACTGGGCACCGACTTAGCATAACTAATGCGTAATTGAATGCACAGAATACGTTACTTACTTGCGGTACTTAACGGTAGCGTTCGTTTTTGCGGACGGTAATCTATCTCCAGAGATTAAGTAATCTTCGACGGTTCCATTAGCAAAGTTTATTTCGACGAAAATTACCTATGCTATTGAATTTGCAAGCACTGAAGTTTCGCAAGATGTAATTTAATTACTAGTGTAACCTTGATATAAGTTAAAATTACCTTCGTAGCTTTTAATATCAGGTATCATTTAAGCTCACCATTTCTGTAGGAAATTTTATTTAACCGTTTTGCGAATTGGTTATATCTTTCCCGTGGTGAAAAGGGCATATTTCCAACAATGGCAGCCTCTTTTATTCCATTTCTAAGAGGCAATTTCCTCTGTTATGAACACGCGGGATCCGTTCCGGAATAATATGAACTGGAGGTGAAATATGGGTAGTAGAAGTCATTAAACTAGCTGGAAATTCAAATTGCTTGTACAGCTCCGGGTCATATGCGACCACCGGAGCAAGGCGGCGGTCATAATTTGCTTTCGTAGCGCGAAAACATCAACACGGGTTAAACGTGCATTATAACTGGCAGTAAAACGCGTGGATTTTCGGATGCAGGAAGCGCATAATTAACTAATTGCCGTCGAAATAATTCTGGGGCTTCCCTCGCGATTAAAGGTAAGTAAAATTTTACGTTTATAACGCATCTTTAGTTGAAATGAATTATTAAATTGTAAATGTATGCACACACGTCCGTAAAACATAGACATGTTTATAGCGTGCAGCCACACGCAATTATAATAAGTATATGTGTAAGCACTTAAAGCGTTTCAGACGTCTTCTTTTCTGTTGAGTCCGTATGCCTGCGTCTGACTGTTGCTGGCTCCAGGACATCACCGTTCCAAGATAATCGTTTTAAATCAATGGGCTGGCTACTAAGGAAGGGCTCACACGACGTAGTAATAACAGATTTAATCTTCTTAATTTCTTTATTACACGGTGTTTCTAAGTTGCGTTTAGACCGTTCTGAAAGAGTAATTCTAACGTTCCAGATAAGCTGGTTATTTATTGCGTGTTAGAAATATTATTTCCGAGGGAAGAATGGAATGTTGTGGTGGGTAGTGGTTCTTCCATTTTTTTCTTATTTCACTGCGCATTATTATTAAGAAAATCCCATTCGAATTCCTTAAGGTTGATTAAAACGAAAAGAACTAACGTCTATGGATCTATATTTCATACTATTCAGGGGGTGGTAATACTTATTAATATTACAGAGCCAAATTGATTATTTGATAGATTTATCGATGGCGCGCCATGTTATATAACTATTCTCGTCTCGGTTGTTCTAGATGGTCCTTTTCTCGAACGCCATTCTCAATATGTTCTTATTTATTCTTATATATTTTTTAAATATATTTTTTATATACTTCATTTTTTGAACGTACGTGCCTATCTATTGGCAGAAATCTTCTTTCTTTGACTCACAACATTATTCGACGAAAATCTAATTGATCAACAACACAACAAAATAAACAACGTCACTGCACCGCCATCAGCATATTCCATTTCACCATCAAGGGAAAAGAAAATGAAAATGAAAAATAACATTATTAAAAGACTAGGAAAAATAAAGGGCAATAAGATGTAATGATGCAGGAAAGTGACGGCAATATTTCAAAGATTATTAAAAGAAAGACGTTTCTACCACCGATAATATTCATTCTTAACATTCAGTCTATTCTATACTAACATCTAAATCATTTCACGCAATGAAGTTAACTCAAAAACTTTTAATGTTGATGTATTAAAATATCCTATTTCATCGAAATAAAGAGAAACGGAATTTAAGAAATGAATGACAGGGAAAAGTAATTCAGTAAATATCCAACAAATCGTCTGCCGAGAGATGGATGTAAAGTAGGAATCTACCGTGCAAAGAGGATTAATAAAAATCAACGCGCGGAAAATACTCATTTTTTCCCAGCAGACTGAAAGCATTACATAGGCATCGAGACGTCTTATAAATTGAATTATACAAACGCGGAGGTTGCGTCTCCCTACGAACTTAAAAATTCCACTTCTTTGATATCGTCGACGTATTGCTGGTTATCTTCTCGAGGAAACGATTTACTACTCACTAGCATAATGAAGGGGAAAAAGGAATTTAATGTAACTCTGTACAAAAGATTACGTATGCAGTTATTCCACTATCGAGCGGTATTCAATTCACTCCTAATACATACGGGGCACTCAGGTTGGTTGATAAAGCAAATAACTTTAATAAAATAATCAGTTCGTAAATTGGTTTTATTTAATCCAGATAATAATTAACAGTTCATAGTTTTTTAAGAGCCAAACTTCTTAGTGTGGGTTGCTGTAACAGGTTTTTTTTGTTTTTTTCTTAATATAGAATAACCAGTTTTCCTAAGAGGAATTTCGTTGAAAACTATTAATCAGTAATAATCAATGACTTGAGAAGGTTTGTTCCTCTATTACTTTTTTTTTAATTTTTCGAAACTTTAAGACACGACACAATGGGTTGCCGCTTGATTGTGTTTCTATTGACAATTATACTATACCGGGTGTTCAAAAATTCCGGGGCACTATTGCTAACTTTCTTATTATTAATGCTACAGATTCGGTTAGATTAGCAATGATTCAGTGTTTTTAATGTTGATTAAGGCGCAATTGAGAAAGAAGCAATTGAATGATGCGGTTTTAAGATGATTCAAAATTTAGTATTTTTTTTAAATTGAACACCCTGTATATTTTTCAATATTTGGAAAGACAATATAATATTTAATTTA
>JARFOC010000693.1:526765-603197 GCA_031763485.1 Osmoderma eremita | reverse complement strand
AAAAAGTACTACCAAGTTCACCCACTTTACCTCGTGGGACAAAATAAATCTGAAATTTTGTTGAACAGTGTTATTAATTTAGAAGCATTGTTATTTGTTTTTTTTTTATTAAATACAATTGCATAATTTCCTATAAATAAACATCTCAAACAATGCAGGCATACTGACATAACCACGCAACTAGTTAAGAAAGTAAATCAATTTGTTCTGATTTCTATGACGACGATTGCATTGATGTGTGGTGGATATTTATTACAGATAACGTTTTATTTTGCTCCTAGCAAAGCAAGCACTTCACTTCAAAAATAAATTTTTGAAGTGTTGAGTTGTGCCACAACGGGACTGCTTATATCGAAAAAGTATTCAAACCTCGTTAAGGTCCTCTCACTCACCTTGCAACTCCTAACCTTGCCCGGCATCTTATTTACTTACTTAAAATACTACAAAAAAAATCTTCGAAGTGGTATTCTAAATTCTGTTTTTTTTATCGTTGAGTCCGAGCTTCGCGAGAACTTTTAAATAGGAAGCACGTGATCCACTAACACGCGCTACATTACGTCTTTAGATACTTTGAATGGGAAAGCGAGCCTCTAAAGTTTACAATAATCTGAGACGGAAAAACGTGTGTATTTAACATGTTGGCAGAATGTCAACAATTTCTTTCAAATAGGATTGAGCTGTCGGGACGCACATGCTGTAGCCTATTAGTTTTAAATTTCAAAATTTTTCAAACGTCAGGCCACCTTCTAACGTGGTACTTTTTGGAACGCCCTAAATTCGCGATAACAAACGTTTCCCAGTTGGAAAGCGTTCGAAGTAAACTCGAGACAAGTAGCACGTGATTTTGGGAAGTTTATTTTTACACGTTGCTAATATTAAATTAAGAGATGTTCCTCCTCTCACACGATGTACCACGCCCAAGAACATATTTATCAATAAGTATTTGTAGTACACATTCATAGAAGCGACTCTCTGATGATACAGTTGTATCTTATTCAAATATTGCCTATAATGCCAAAAATATTGCCAATTTTACACGTTCGCTTTACAGGAAAAAAAATGTTTTTTATGCATTTCCAGATACATAGTTGTTTCTGGTATGTTTGATATACCGTCGAAATTACTTTATGGTCAATCCATTATTTTATAAAAAAGTACATCGGGATGTTGAGTTCCTAATAATAACTGTTTTCCAGGATCGCGCTCCGAGCACTCCAGAGCACCCTCGAACACTCCTATTCACTCGTCTGTGTTCCAGATTTAACATGTTTCGTACTCTCAATTTACCTACCCCTTTCGCGTCAAGCACTAAGAACTTTATCAGAACTTTACAGTTTTGGGGGTAGGGTGTACGTGCACGTGCTATGTTCCAAGCTGTTAGGAAGCGAAGTACTCCAGAACAAAATGTTCAGAGTATTTTGCTCTCGCCTGGAAAGCAGTTAATATATAGTTTATATATTAATATTATACAGGGTGCTTACGGTTTTGTGATTTTATTTTCAAGGGGTTATTAAACACCTTAAAATAAGGTCATTAACGTAACAATATCTTAACGAAGTTTCATACTAAGAGAGACGTTGCTTCATCAGTCGCCAATACAATGAAAGAAAAGTAAAGATAGCAAGGACTGTGGGGCAGCACAATAAACACACTGTTCGGATTATTCCTCTCGCACAAAGTATTAATTAATTCGGGACGACACGTGTTTCGGTAATACGTGGATTCCCATTATTAAGTCGAATACCGAATGGCTTTCTAAGATCTCTTAAACCAGAAACATGCGCTACTTTCTCCTCTCCCTTCACTCCTACCACCTACCCCCAAAAACGCATGCAACATTTTTCCCACTTTGCCCTGAATGGCAGAATTCTAACAAAAGACTGCACGCCGTCTCAAGGGGACGCTCATAATAAATCAAATGGTGCTGAGAAAGATACAGGCCCTTCCTCGCGATTTAGAATGTTTCTGTTTAAAATTTTCTTCAAGATTGAAGCACGACTGTATAAACAGCAGTAGCCACAACTGTGTGCGTTATCCTAGCTGTGTTAAGCTGTTTTAAATTAATAATGGCATCCCCAGATAAGCATATTGCAACTTTTTAATCGCTGCTATTCGCCACTTGCACGTGTGTAATCTGTGTGTTATTTTTCAGAATAAATAATCAGGCCACTGATAATCGCAACTGGGCAGGTACTCTAGACTAAACACAAGCGGCAATTTTGTTATTTAATACCTTTGTTCGCGGAGCGAATTCCGAACGTCTTCGGGATATATTCCGGTTACGTTCAGAATTTGTCTAGTACGCAGGGCCGGCTTAGGGCATTGGGATACATGGGGCCGTTTCGAGAGAAATTTATAATCGATTTTAGGAACGAACAACATTAGCGCCGGTATAATCTATTTTTGAAAGTTTACGAACAAATCTATACCGATACATGAGGACTGACTTTTGAGTGGCAAAATCACGAATGACATCTTCCAAGTCTATTTCTTCAAGCACCTGGCTTTCAATGGACATCAGCGACAAACTCTTCAATGTAATTCTCAATTCACTTTTGATCCTTTTCAGTTTTGAGAAGGACCGTTATCCGTAAAAGATTCTAATTCCTTTTTTAATATGAGGAAAAGCGTCTTCAATATTATTTTCTTTTAAAAGATGATATTCTGAAATACTCATAGCCTCTTCACTCTCTCTATTTCGGACATAAAATTCAACGGAATGAACAACGATTATATTGACTGAAAATCTGTTTTAAAATCCCAAGAATGAGCGATCGTACAAAGGTTGCTTTCAGAAATTGTCTGGCAAAGAACCAGCGCTAAAACAGACCTTGTGTTTAAGTTAATCAAATGGCTAATAAAATCGCTTGGTATAATTAGTTTTGGCATTGTGTCCTATGCAATTTCCTATTTACTACAGTCAAAGAACTCGTTTAATTAAAGAAAATTCGCACAGTATCCCGTGGGCTTCTAATATAATATATTTTTATGCATAATTATAGCAACATTTAAATTTAACTATAGTTTAAATGCGTATTTATCACGTATTGTTTACGTAGACTTACGTAAATACATATATACATACATGCGACAAACCTATAATTAAAGCTTGTTTGTGTCAGTTTATGTACAGGAAGGCGAACGTAATTGCAGTTTCATTTAGATTGATCTATTTGTATATTTTATATATATATATAAGTAAAGTTGTGAATGAAATTTTATGATTAGGTACACATAAATATTGTAGACTCGTCTTTGGAACTGCGGCACCTCACTCACACTTAACAAAACCTTAAGCACACTTATTTCCATGTATTATCAATGTTAGAGAATGAATACCACAAGAGCAAGTGAATATAACGAAATCAATGTCGAGGCTAATTATGGCGTAACTAAGGCGAAAGTCCCGCAGAAATATCTGTGTACCAATTTTTTTATTTGATTAACCCAGAAATTGTTCGATTACAGTTTCGTTGCTTTTGCTTTTTTCTATTTCAGGATTTTCCGGAATTACTCATTATTGATGGAATTTCATATTAACTCCTGGGACATTGAAAGAAATTCTCTACTTTACTCCTGTACTGTATACAAATTTTACAACAACTCAGTATCTTTTTCGGGTGCCGCTCTCAGAGTGAGGTTTTTCGTGGTTTTCCTCACTTCTTCGGTAAATGCCGAGGGCAAAGATCTTAAGACGCTCTACGAACGCAGGCGTAATAATAACTTATAATTCCTCCAAATTCCTACACTTCCTTATTAGTTATAACACATATTGCTATGTATTTTTTAGATTTTTACTTACAGCCCGCTCAAAAGCGTATATTTACGTATGAACCATATGAAAATGGTGGTAATTTAATGCTCCCTCTTAATAGTTTAAGGATTTATAACGTTCCTGTTTAACAAAAAAATAATGAAATATACAGCAGAAATGTTAACTAATAAAATGAAAATTTGTGGAAGCAGTGTATTGACACAAATACCATTAATATGTTAGTATCTTATTTCTCCTTTTCTATATTTGCTTCAAATATAGAACTATGTTTATCATCAACGTGCTTTATGTGCTAAAAACAAAAAATCAGTTTTATAAATGATGAAATATTCTTTTATATTGTTGCGGAATATCTGCGGTATCTTCGCGACATCTACATGTACAAAGCTGCTAGTTTAAATTGTAAACGCGCGCTCTCATTGGCTCCTTGAATTTAATAAGAATAAAAACTGTTCGCGGGCTCTGATTGACTCCTTGAACTTAAAAACTACTCGCGCACTCTGATTGGCTCCTTCGGTTACGGGATTAGACTCATTCTTATTTCCAGAAGTTCTTTTTCGCCGCAGAATAGAAATAGAATTTTCGTGAACGAAATTTGATTATATAAGGAAGGTGTCAATAAGTTAGTTTAGTTTAAGATAATCTACGTTTGTGTAAATGTCGAAGTGATTTGTAAATAGTGCAGTTAAGCGATAAAGTTATTGTGTGTCTATTTGATTTAAGTGCCTAATATATAAACCAAATTAACGTAATTAAACTGTGAGCCTTGTTTGAACCCAAGTTCATGTCCGAAAGTTAAATTCCTAACAATTGTCTATAGAATATAAAATTTTGCGTCACTACTGCAAACTTCAATTTATTGTTGGGAAGTTCAATATATGGAGGGTCAAACTGTCATTATTCCCTAGCTATACCATTTAGTCGCAGTGAAGTATGACATGTGGACATATACAGGTCTCCCAAGTTGAGTGACCTATTACAATATTTTGGGGAAGGAAATATACAAAAATTCCGAAAATAACTACATTGCCATAGGCCAATGTGATCTTTCAGAGTAAATTATTTTCACTTTTGCATCACTTTCGGTTGACCGGAAGTCGCCATTAACTTTCTTATTTTAAATACAATGTTATATATTGCAAATTCTGATTCTAAACGTTACTCTAAGCAGAAAATGTTTCCTACACCTAAATGTAACCGATTTTGAGATATAATCAAACTTATGTAAAAAAATTGTTTAGGTAGCCTTTCATTAAAAAAACTACACTCTTGAATTTCAAGATTCAAGTAGCTTATCATTTGAAAGTATAATCCTGAGGCTTTCAATCATATCCTAATTATCCCTGAAAAATTTACAGTCTGGCCGCAATATGGTGTCGAACCTCATTATATTTAACTATCCTAAACTCAAGTTTCTTAAATGAAACACTCTGTATATTTTTATATCATGATACACAGAAAAAAAATCTGCAGCAATTAGTATTAGGCTTCCCCATATCTATTTCTTCTCGTTTTCCTGTTATTAATAATTGTGTATTTTAATGGCATATTTTCTTAGAATTAACCCAATTTTTCGCAATACAATACCTTACATTAAATTTTCTACAGGTTCTTTTAACTATTTTATTCAAAACCAACACTAATATTAATAAACAATTATGAAAGAAAATCTTTTACTAACCAATTGTAAGTTCTGCTATGAAAGAATTACACTGTACAAGAAATGTTTTTCAAGGCATGCTTATTTTTTTGAGGACGCTCACTAAAAGTGAACTTAAAGTGATTTCTTCATTTTGTACATATTTTGTGTTAAGTCAATAAATACCTTGTTTGGTTGAAATTTATTGGGAAATTTTGGGTTGATTCTAGTAAAATATGCCATTAAAATACACAATTATTAATAACAGGAAAACGAAAAGAAATACGTATAGCGAAACCTAATAATAATCGCTGCAGAAATTGATTCTGTGTATCATGATGTAAACATATACAGAGTGTTCCATTTAAGAAAATTGAGTTTTGGACACTTAAATATAATGAGATTCGACACTATATCGCGACCAGACCGTAAGATTTTCAGAAATATTTAGGCTATGATTTGATAACCTAAGGATTATACTTTCAAACGATAAGCAACTTGAATCTTGAAATTTTTTTAAATGAAAGGATACCGAAACGATTTTTTACATAAATTTGAAGATATCTCAAAATCGGTTACATTTAGGTATAGGGAAACCCTAATATTTTGTCTTTAGAATAATGTTTAGAATTAGAATTTGCAATAAAAATTATACATTCATTTTAAAATAAGAA
Source organism: Osmoderma eremita (assembly GCA_031763485.1). NCBI lineage: Eukaryota > Metazoa > Arthropoda > Insecta > Coleoptera > Scarabaeidae > Osmoderma > Osmoderma eremita. The sequence continues at coordinate 597,109 of JARFOC010000693.1, read as the reverse complement.
AGTTAATGGCGACTTCCGGTCAACCGGAAGGAGATGCAAAAGTGAAAGTAATTTACTCTGAACAATCACTTTGGCATAGAGCTGTGCACTTATTTTCAGAATTTTTGTGTATTTCTTCCTCTAAAATATTTTAATAAGCCACTCATCTTGGGAGACCTGTACCCTGTATCTAAATATTCAATGAAGAAGATTTCTTGAATTAAATTTGAAGTATGATATATGCAAATTCTTTTTATTAACTAACATAAATAAAAGCGTTTAGTTATTGCTGATTTAATGCTTACGTAATATGATAATACATACATAATATACTCGTAATGTATTTTTAGGTTTTTACATTTTCAACTTGATCGTCGAATTACGATACATGATGCACTCTTATCTTTGCAATTAAGATACGAGAATTTATTGTGCCAGCTCATATATCTGCGCACGTGACACTTCACATTATTTATTTTGGTGTTTGCTATGTACACAAAAATGTATTTTATCATTTCAACGTTCCCCTAGGCGTTGCACAATGCACTAATATGAGTTCACGCGTCCGATGCATATAGGTAGATCATATGAATGTGTAGAATTCGCGCATTGTATTTATTTGAATGAATATTTTTCAATGAAGTTTAGGCGATTAATTCTATATATGAAAGTCTTCAACTGACATAAATTTCCTGATGATCACATAAAAAAAAAACATTTCGTGATTTAAAGAAATATTGCTCTTAATTAAGCTCATATACAAGTAATCCCACATTGGAACGGGGAAGTGCTTATTAGTCTTATTGAGGAGAGATATCCAGTCGCAGTGTGTCATAAACCGAGCAAGGGTACGCACGCATGCCCGGTCAATCACGTACCTAATACTGCGTAATTTTTCTGTACTCTCAGATTACTGTAAAAAGTACAGTTTTTTATATTCATTTTGTAGCTACTATGCGATGCAGGAGAACGAAAAAGTAATTTTAAGTAGAAAAATAAACAACGATTCGTATTAAATTAAACAACGGAAAAATAAACTCTACAATTATACAAAATATATTGTAATTCTAACAATGTTACTTTATGAAGGGTTCCAAAATATTCCCATCCGCGGCCAAACAATAGCCGAGTCTATCGTAAAACTCCCGCCCACTACTGCCTCAAGATTTCTAGAGGTTATTGTCGCAAAGTTTGTTGCTTTGATTAGTAGTAGAGATTTACAATTTTGACTTTTGTCCGAAATTGAAAACCTTAAAGTCTGTTCGAGAAACATGTATACCTATATATTACAATGCGACAAAAATGTTTACTAGAATATTTAACTTTCAATAAAATCTTTCCTTTTAAATGCATTTTAAGAAATAAGTTTATGATTATATGCATGGGACTTGAAGTTACATTTATAACTTCCCAAACTAACAAATTATTCCAGCACGCAGCTTAATTTTCCTATAAGTTAGGCAGCACAGCAATATAACAGTAAACATAATAAACCAAGGCTAATCGATAAATTGGCGTGATAACTATAAATCAATAATTAAATTGATGTCACAAGCCATTGTGCCAGGTTCGTAGTTCGTCCGGCCTGTTCTCTTTGTTATAAGGGTATTTCAAGCAACTGTTGTGGTTGTGATAGTATCCAGTATTATTTACGGATTCATCTATTGTAACGTTTAATTAGAACGAAATGTTGTTTGGTCACGCGAAGAAATATTCAGGACTGCTACCTTGAACTTATGTAGTTACTACATATGCAGGCAGTGAATACAGTAAAATGTTGGCACCAAATGGGATTTTCTTTAATTTTACATTTTTTTTAAATCTTTCCATTGGAATCATTTATCCTTATCGAAAAACCATTAGGTAGTACTTAATAGGTATAATCTACGATATCAAACTTAATAATAGTAGTACCTACACACAAAATATAGTCTTTACATAAGTAAAGCATTAAAATAAACAGAGAAAAAGAAACCACGAGATACACCTAAAATCAGGATTGATAAAAATCATGATTAAAAAAAAATTAAAAATCTTACAATTCATTGGGAAACCTGTAAAAATAAAATTCAATGAAATAATGGTGATGGTGGAAATATAGATTAATTCTAACCGTCTAGACAAGGAAATGTTCATAATGAACCGATAATTTGCGTAGTTTTGACAACAGAAGATGCAAACAGTTTCTTGATAGAAAGTATAGATACATCAGGGCATCCACATATATCTGATCTTGCAGATACTAGCCATTGATATAATTAGTTAACACTGAGTATAATTGCATAATAACTAACTTCGTCACAGACAACACGGCTAAAATGAGTAATATGAGGAAAAAACTTACAAAGGGCTTGCACCTGAATATACCATTATAACGTATGGGTGTTTTGGAAATTAAACAAGTAGAAGAGTTCATGTTGCAAAAATTTTCGCAATGCCCATTTGCCTAATGCTTGATACAAAGAAAAAGGAAGCAAGAAATTTTGAAATATGTCAATGAATGGTCCAAATTATTACGAATTTGTGAAGAACATAAAGGTGAGATTAATCCATTTATTTTTAAAAAGGCTTCGAATTGCCCAAGACTTTTTAAAATTGTTGAAGGCAATCTTCGTGATGCTTAACAGAATTCTGCAGAAACATGCTTGTCCGCCTCATGCCGATGAAGAATGAAATTTTTTTTTTAGGTTTTGAAGAGGACGTGAAACAGAAATTTATGAAAATATATGAACAAGCTATAACGCAAAGTGAATCAGCAGAAAAACAAATCCGCTTTAGAAATAATTTCAAAATATTATTCTGGTACAGGATTGTTAGGATTAGTCGTTAAGTTGGAATCTAAATCATATCAATTCCAGGAAGCAATGCCTTCGCAAGAAATATTACAAAACGCAAATAACATAGGTATGCGTTGGAAATGTGAAAAGTCGACATAGTTTATTGTGCAGAGCTCAGATGTGCTCATTTTTTTCATTTCATGCACTACAAACGGGTTGCTCTCCTTATGACTTCGTGTCAATGTTCAGGCACGAAAACTAGTATATCGGTGGTTTTGTATACTATTTAAAGCTAGAATATCATTTTGCTTAGTTTTTCAGTGCACCGGTAGATGAATGACTTCAATATATTATTTTCATTTTGGCTATTTTACTACCAACCGGAATGAACGTCCATTTTTATAATCCGTCCATATAGTAAAATTCAAAGAAATGTCAGTCGTCAATGCCAGTATATAGCAAGGGCATTCAACTATGAAGGTGTCTTATGTACTGTATACGTATCTTATATATGTACGTATAATATTAATGCCAGACAATACTATTGTTTCTAATAAGAGCGGTAATTTTCGGTTGATTATCAGCAATTATTTTTGATGTATGTTGTACATTATATTGTCTGTCATTTATTCTTTATGTTCTTTCCACACCGCAGGAGGTGATATGTTGTCCAGGTATTTAATACGTGATTTCAGATTTGTGTTTGCGTTTCCTCTGAAAATTATTATTTATTATTAATCTTTCCATTTCGTCTAGTATTTTTCGTGAACGTTGGAAACAGGTTAGAGTTGTCCCTGACAAGGATAACAGTAAATTGCTATCTAACTATTATTAATGTATTTTCCTATCATATCGAATTTTGCCAAACTTTTGGAGATGTCGTATACACGTACGAGGTGTGTAAATTAAGTAATGAGAATGACAACATAGTGTTTGATGTGGCAACACGGGAAGCACGAGACATGGAGGGGCATGCACATTGTAATGCGCGTTCAGTGCAAGTTTGAACTCGATCAAGTCATTTAGTTGTCCGTTGTCTTTTTTTTCCGTGAACCTGGTTTTCGTAGTTCTACAACCGAATTTTCCGTACCCTGGTTTCTGCATCCTATTGCATATTTCTATTTCAAATTTACTGTGTCAAACGTATATTTTTTGTATAAAATGTTTATATTTTGCTATAAGTATTCCGAAATACAGCCCCCACAAATAAAATGTGAATGTTTCATACAGATATAGGTGTTACATTTTTCACAACTATATCTAGTTCTTCTATCTTTGCAAAATTTACAGCGACCCCTTTTGTGAGCTTCCATATATACCCGTTGATCTTCAACTGGCGGCAATCCCAAAAATTTTCTTGCAGCTTTAGTTTCTTTGGGAAGTAATTATTTTCTGCACGACTGTTGGGCTCAGCGCTGATTTGCGCCGTTCTGGTATAATCAACTATTTCAAGTTTTACAGAAATCTGTAGTGCATTCTTACTTAGGAAGGTACATGCATTACAGGAAAAGTATATGTTATATTCTTTTCCTGTAATGCATATATTAACGCTGCATATTCAGTTCAGGAAAATAAAAAAAGAAGCAAAAACTTCTGGCAAGTGAATGGAAGTGCCAATCAATTGTTAGAAAAAAAAATGAAAATGAAATATATTACCTTGTCCTTTTAGATGTACATACATATGTGAACCGGTCGGTTAAAGCGAAGCCCGTTAAGAGGAATTCGACTGTATTATTTTTTCTAAATGATCTACCTTACTGATGCCAACATAATATTTTGACTAGTAGCAACTAGTAAATACAATTATGTAGATATGTGCTAGTCTTATCATTTATACTATCTTATTAGATTCCCTACTTACTAGGTTATTACCTTAATTTGGAGTTAAGCGATAAGTGAATAATGTTTGATTTTTCTCAGTTCAAGTTCAACAAACTGCCCAGTGTTCTTTTCGATATGACTTTTAAAAAATTCATTGTTTCACATTTTTCAATGGAACAGATATTCTACAGAGTTTTTGCCACACTCTTGATTTGCATAAATTTCTAAATTAAGCTTGATATTCATTCGTTTGCAATTCAGGTTTCCAGTCAGCATTACAACTTACTTACAGTGCCGACTATGAATGTGCACTCCATGCCGCTTTTACTGACATTGAATAATCAGTATAATTATGTCCCAGATGTGTATAGGTTCAATAGGGACGGGACGCAGTTTCTCACCTCAGCGTAAATAAACTAATGCCTTTGTATCCAATATCGTATTTATTACGGCGCATAAATTACAGATCTGTTTTTCTATTTTTATGTGGGAGTGATTCAGCTAATCTAATACTATTAGTTCAGCAAAATAAATGTATATTTAATTTTCGTAACAGGCACGATTTTCAGTACAAGGCCGCCAAGGGCGACTATAATTATTAAAATTACGTATGTCTCGTATATGAATCATTCTGACTATCGTACAATAGTTTCCTTTTTTCAATATAACTACGTCATACATTTCAATGATTAGCGCGTGTTGCAATAGAATCATTCGTTTATTACTTGTTAGTATGGAATTTAAATTGCCATCTTTTGTGTACACTTTATATGTGCTTGCTCATTAATGGTTTGTTAAGAATAGAAATACGTCGTAAGCAAAAACTATAAATTGTAAAGTAAATAAAATTTATATTCGGTAAAATATGTACTACATTAGGTTCGTTCCAACCCTAGCATAAAACCATATGATTACCGTGCAGTACCTGCGCATTGCAAAAAGAGTGTACTACTTTAGGACTATACGCAGCACGGTAACAAAAGTGTTCCAACTTAAATTAGCATCGTACACGGACAGTAATGAGACGGCCAAAACAATAAGCGGCTGTGTGTGTGTACCACTTATACTGACATGCACAGTTTACATTTTCCCTCTATTTTGATATATTCGGATACAGATAACCACGTGCGCTTACTGCAAAACAATGGAGAACAAAATGAACGATCGTGCATATTAAACGCATGCGCACAGCAGTTACACGAAACGATACATGTACAGTACACGTACTGTACGACAATTGGGATTGGAACAAAGCTATTAACTCCCAAGACGTATAACTAATACTATACATCATTTAAATCTTGCTTGGAAGGTTTTGATCTGGCAATAGGAATTCGTGTACAGCTTGGGATAGACGTGTGAGAACTCCGTTAGTTAGAGTAGCTTCGGTGCAGAACCAAGAATTTTTTTAATTGCTGCAAGGCAGGAGATTGGGCCTGGAGTAATTTAAAAAAATCTGACTTTTATAAAAAGACTAAAATATCTTAGAAATTAATGACTTTAGATATAGAGAGTGTTTAATAAAAATGAAAGTAACTAAACTATTCTTTCTTTTTATGATATAAAATACAGGCTGATCCATTTAAAATAATTGAGAAATTAATGTATTTGAGTTTTAACTCGCCCTGTATTCAGTTTTGACAATTAAGAAAAAATTCACTTTGCTATAAAAAAAATTCAGAGTCATTTGCAGTATACAAGCCCTCGAACTCGCAGTGATTTGCATATAAAATCGACCATAACTTCTGAAACACTTTGTATAATTCAATGAATGAATGAATGTATATTGGGGGCGCCAAGCATGAAGACTGTCTACAGTTTTCGTAAATAACTTTTTTTGATATCTTATATGATAACGGATATATCGAGCTTTGCCACACTAATGCGTCACCTTCAATATTATCATAGAATTAGTTTTAAATCTTAGAAGACAAATCCAAAACTGATTTTGAAAATGTGAAATTATTAGTATTAGTCATAACTATTGTATAAAAACCTAATTTTGTTGGTACTTTGTGTGTATTTATTTATATTATTGACCTTGTCTGTAAACAGCTAGGACAAATTAACTAGGAACTCTCTACATCATCTGAGGCGAAGCTGTAGTATAGATGTTCTAAAGACGGTATATTATTCAGAGTTCATTTCTAGAGTTAAATATGCAGTGCTCTAGTGGGAAACATCTACTACAGCGGAAAGAGTTTTCATCCTGCAAAAGCACGCGCTGGTCTAAAACCTCGTGATTCGTGTAGATCTGTGTTTAAGACGTATAAATTCTTAACTTTTTAGGATACATATAAGTATACTAGAAGCTCTGTGCTTTGTTAACCAAAATACGCGCGATTTTACAAATCCTATACATGTCTACAATATCAGATTAGATAATTCTGTACCTACACCTACTGCTACCGGTTCATAAAACCACAATACTCCGAAAAAGTATTCAATACACTAGCTATAAATTATTTGCCAAATAATATTGAAATACAGGGATTTTCGCAATCTAAATTTTCTGTAAAAAATTTATTATTAAAAAAAAGTTGCTACAATTTAGTTTAATTTTCCATAAAATTTAATTTAGATTTTATTGTAAACTATTGTTTTTTTTTCTTTTGACTTTTTTCGTGTATTGTATTTGGAAATAAAGGAATATTATATTGTTATATATTATTACACTTATACTTATTAGGTAGGTTGCAATAGATTTATTAATTAAATTATTTCAAACAGACAAACTTAAAATCCAGGTAATATATTTGATGTCGCTATACAACTAAGAAATTTACTAATGAAGATGTGATAGCAGTAAAGTCACTGGTATTACATGCATAAAAATATGCCACATAAGAGATAAATAGAGTATAAAATATAAAGCAAATGATATTAATTGTAATATCAAAATATTAAGAGTGTTATTATTTATGTATTTATTAAACCTTTACATTACAAAACAAAATCTGAAGTACAATAAAAATATGGTATAATTAATTAACTAATTTACAAAAGTTTATAATAACCAACCAACGCACGCTAAAAGAAAGAAAAGAAAAGAGGAACAACAATAACTATATATAATTTTAAGGTATGCATGGTTATGGTTCAGCCTAGTTTTTTTAAGGGAGAAAAATGCAGTATGCACCGTCGGGCGAGTAGAAAGTTCACCCGGTGTGTGGGACTCATCAAGGTGATACCCCGTAATTCGCCCGTCGGAGGCGCTATATGGTTTCGTTGGGTTTTTCTTTTTTCAGCTTTATCACAATTATATTTCATATAGCAACAATAATTACGTATACAGGCGGGCGCTTATTAGTAGCGCCTTTTATAGTTTAGCACTTAAATCGTGGTTACCTATTGCGAGGCTAATCGGTTCCTGCCTGTATGTATGTATGTATCTTTTGATATCAACAACTCCTAATGGGCTGTAAATTCAACTAGATTTTCGGTAGTACGAAGTGTTGAAAAATAGAGACAGATAACCAGTCATATGTTGTTGGTATAATAATAATATCACCTTACAACATTACAATGCGTTGAACTAGCTGTTAATAAAATGTCAATAAAAGTCGGAATATAACATAAATGAGTGCCAGTCGCGTCCATCAAGATCATCAATTTCAATTCAATTTTGTTTTTGATCAATCTATTATGTACAACTTTTATATTCGAAATCTATATTTCAGGCGGCAGTTTTATTCTAATTGTTTCTTCTTTATTTCCAGCATACAGATTTCAAGAGAACCTGCTTAGAACAATGATTCAGATCGAGGACACATTCTTTGAGTTGGCAAAAACTTGCAGAAGAAACTGCTTAATCATCTGCGACCGTGGAGCCATGGATGCTTCTGCTTGTAAGTAGAATTGTTCTTTTTTATTTTTTTTGTCCATATATTTCAAACTAAAATCCGGGCATTAAACTTTTTAAACTTTAAATATAACATAAAGTCTGTCATTGATTGATCTGACATCAATTGCTAGTATTTACTACAGCATATTTTGTATTTACAGTTATATCAAAAGAAAAGTGGGAAAAAATGATGAAAGATAACAGCTGGAACAATGTTGAACTGAGAGACAACAGATACAATCAGATAATTCATATGGTATCCGCCGCTAATGGAGCTGAGGAATTTTATACGACTGAGGTAAGTGAAATGAAGTAATAATAACAAATGAAAAAAATGCACCTAACACGCACACGTAAAGGTAACTAAATGAACAATTAGATAATGTTTGATACGATGGGTCATTTATAAGTACCCGTGTTAGGGAAGAAAAAAATGGCCTAAGAAAATTTCGATTTACTTCAACATAGTTGCCTTTCAGCTCGATAAACTTGGCCCAACGATATTCCAAATTTTTCAAGCCCTCCAAAAAATAGGCTTCGGTTCATTATTCTTCCCTTTTCCAAATAGTCGATGAAGATTATGCCTTTTGAATCCCAGAAAACGGTGGCCATGGCCTTTCCGACCGATGAACTGTCTTCGGCTTCTTTGGTGTATAATCGCCGGGTGAACGGTTTCTAGCTCTTCTTTTATTTCCAAACACGTATTGCCATCCAAAGACAAGAATGTATACACCATAGCGCGATGGTATTTATGGGATATGTCATCGCGATATAGGGTTTTACTCTAATATGGCAACTCATGGCCGCAATGAGGTTGCTATCGAGCGTTGAATTTTAAATCTCTAAAACAAAAGTTCTTGTATGAAAATAAATATTAGTGTCTACAAATAAATGTATTACGGCTGTCTATGGTGTCAACGTCATTCTCTAACAGTGGTTCACTGTTTTAGGGAATATTATCTACTGTGACTGAATAGTAATGAACAGATGAATATCTGTGTCACAGTTTGCTAAACAGGGCTGACAACTGTTTTGCCTGATACCCACACGCTGCACGCGCAGTCCAGGTAAATTGTGAAAGGTCTATTGGTAATAGCTCTCTTACATGAGATTCGATGCAAACACGGAAATTGCATTAAATAGTATTTACAAAGTGACACTGTCTATTTGTCTTTACTCTGCAGGTTGTTCTGTAGGTGTTCTCACAATTGCTTTATTTATTTAGTATAAAATAGACATTACTTTTAATTAATTTACTATATGCCGCGATAGCGTAGTGGTAAGAGCGCTAGGCATCCGTCGAATGGCATGGTTCGAATGTCCATGCCGCAATCGATTTTTAAAAAAGTCGATTGCAGCCAGCCGGTGATCGGTACCTCTCCCGGTATTCTTCAGTGCTGGGGCAAAAATCGGCACTGCTGCCCTCTCACGGCGAGGAGACACAGTAACAAATCATACACTTACTTCACACACAGTGCACACGGAGGAGGTAGCACAAAGGGGCCAATTGCGTGGCTCAAGTGCGTGTGGCCTACGGCTCCCTCCTCACCCACAGACTATCCTTTTTAATTAATTTACTAAATACAATGTATTTCAAAAGGAATTAGATCGGTTCCTTGTAAACTTAAACTGTAAATATGGGATGTTCAGATTATTAATTTAAAGGTTATCCAGTGTCAAATGATACTAAATGTCAGTTACAATTGTCAAAGATGCACTTTTAACAAAGTATCTTAAAGCAACATAACCTAAAATTATTATTTGTCAGTTTGAGATAGAGTGACATTACTAATTAAGCAGTGTGATAAACTTTGTGACAAAACACAAAGCCTGCTCCAATTATAAATTGAATTGATCACACATTAACTTATTTATAAGACCTACTGAGATGAAATTCTGACATGCTGTAATTGCGACGGGGTTTCTTCTGAAATTATAAATGTTAATTGGTGGTATTTTGGCAGGACCATTCCTGTAGATCGGAAAGCGTGGAGTTGGCCCGTGATCTTGATGACAATGCGGCAGCCGCATGGATAGGACATCCCTATTTCGACGTAATAGATAATTCCACTGACTTTGAAGGCAAAATGAGACGCATGGTAGGATCAGTATGTCAAAAAATGGCTATCGATACCGGAGACAGGTTGATGCAGAATTCCAGGAAACTGAAGTTCCTTGTAAGGGGTCCATTACCGCAGAATGAAGTGTTCCCACGATTCCAAGATTTCGAGGTAGTCCACACCTACTTACATTCTGAGTCTCCAAATCAAGTACGGTTGCGAAAACGAGGACAAAAAGGTGAGAAAAGGGTAGCCGTCGTGCGCGCTATCTAACTGTTAAAACTCAAAATACAAACACAATGTTCTATTTGCTACACAGAGTTCCTTATTACAGTTGCACTTATATGTAAAAGTTGAAATAGCATTGAATAGTATGAAGTTATAAATAACATTTATTTCATCACTGTGACTATGATTCGAAATAATAATTAAACTTGGGTACTTGAAAAATGGTCTTATTTTAATTCACTAAATTTTATGACTAACCTCCCTTTTTTAGTTTTGTTTTTGTTTATGTTCAAACTTACAAAAGTAGCCTTTCATTTTATTTATTAAACCGAAATTAATTGATTTACATAAGCATTCCATTCTAAAATTAGGGCAAATTTGAGAATTGTGTTATAAATTTTACAAGAATTAATATTTTCTTAACATATGCTTGTTCAATCAATTTAAAAAATCAAATATGTTTTACCCAGGATACTTCAGCTATATTCACACGGTAAGAAGACAAAAAGAGCCAGGCGGCCAAGTCATTGAAGTGAAAACTCAAATCAATCACAGAGATTACATAAATTTGTTAGCACAAAAGGACAAATCTCATTTTACCATCTACAAAAAAAGAAGGTGCTTCCTAGTGAACAATCAGTATTTTCAATTGGATATTTATGAAGAACCAAGCCATCCGAGGTACGAATTGTTTTTATGATTTCAATATTTCAAGCCCTACTTCTATTACATGCGTGGTATCATTTAGTATATAATACACATAATTATAGGTGCAAGGGATTGATACTCATGGAAACCTATACAACAATAGAAGGAGAAAGCTTGCGTAAGCGTCTGCCACGATTCATCAATATCGAAAAAGAAGTTACTGGAGATCCAAATTACTCAATGTACAACTTATCATTATTGGAAGACTGGAAGACTACGAAGAAATTCTGCAGTGATTTATCAGTTCTAAAGGATCCAGAAGACTTACCCGCTCGCAAAATCAAACAGAATGGTCATCATAATGGTGTAACTAAGTTTATGATGGTGAATGGTCACGTAGATCATTTTCCGGAAAGAAACGGTATAAAGAGTAATGGAATGTTACCCTCTATATCAAATAAGGTTTGAAATTATAAAGCAGTTCAATCATTACATAAGCAGTAACTATTCTCACATGTAGTTTTTCCAAATGTAAGTTTTACAGCTGATTGTTTTCTTTTATAGTTTTAGATACTTAAATAAATGTTACTTAATATGTTACTATGCTTCCACTATAGAAATGATTTAGTCTAATTTTTACACTTGTGAACATCAGTGTTAGCAAATATATTACCATATATATGGTTAATGCAGATGTCGCCAGTAGTCATTTTTAGACGACCAGACGAACAATAAACACTACTCATATGTTTGAAGTATACATGTATGTTTCGACGACATCTGCGTTTCGCCCATGGAACTAACAGTCGACCATGTATATATAAATATAATATTTGGTGTTAGTAAGCTACGTATCAATAGTTATGTCATTTTAGAAAATAATAAAAACCTTGAACGTGGTCAAAACTACATGAATAGTGTAAATAAAAATCTTGCAACAGTATTATTACTAAATCAAAGGTGTTGATAGGTCGGTCTCCCAAACCTTTTGCGTAATGTCGTCATTTTTTAATTATGGTGAGCTATTTAGAAATTTTAATCAACAGTTGAATTGTAGAATTCTTTCAAAAAGATAATTATTTTGCAAGCAATTTTTTTATTATAATTTATTGGCATAATTGTATTTCATTCCGTCTGTACCAGGAAATAATTAACAACAAATATAAAAAGCCTTAATTTTATATACCTATCTAATTTTTACTGTGATTTTTAATCCAAATAGGGGTCAAATAATTTTGACTCCAATATTTATTTTAAAATTTCTTTCAAAAATAACATTGACTCACACGTGTATAATATGTAGAGCGGTACCTGAATTTACAAAGTGTGTAATAATTGCATTATTGTATATTCTGTATTTACTATATTTACTGTTTTATGAAATGAGAACTCCAACGATAGAGGGCACTATTTTTTTCAAATTCCATATCTATATTTTTGCATGAGCGTAATATAAAGGAAACTAAATTAATGTACTTATACTAGCTAATTAAACACTTCACGTAAAATAAGGGTTTCTTAATGTCGTCAATATGAACTTAAATTATTGTATGTACTACCACAAATCTGTGATTTCTTATGAGTTGATTCATTTTTACATTAAAACATTTCTTTTCAAATGTGTATCAAAATTGCAATAAGCAATCCACTAAGATTTGTTTCTGATTTATCTTTCAATAATCTGTTGTATGCTCCAATATTTGTGATACTTATATAACATTTTCAATATATGTAAATGAAAATCCATTTCCTCTTGTATTCGTGTATCAAAGACTATATACTTTATAAATTAAATAAGTATTGTACCTAAGATGTGTTTTTGTTATTTATATGAATTTTCAGTATGTTCCCAAAGTAACTTGAAATAATGGCTGCGTTCGAAAGACAGAACGTTTAGCCAACTGTTGAGTGTTTTTCTCTGAACGCTAGCGTTATACAACATGTTTACTAAGCGGACGCCATTTTTTTCAACGGATATGAAACTTGCTTTATTTACGTTTGAAATACAGCGGAAAACATAACCTATATCTATTATAACGTTTTTAAGAAATGACTTATTTGGAAATGTTGTGTAAACATGAAGGAGCGTTATACAATATAATACAAATATTTCATTCTCCATAGCAAATTTAAGTGAAAAAATAAGAAAAACACAGTAATGCCAGAACCTCAAACTATTTATTATACTTAAATTCCCAGCTGTCACCAAAACCATAAATCCCGAAATGAGTGTTCAGAAACACTCAACATGTTGAGTAAACGTTGGGGCAGCGATTTGTGTATTTCGAACCCAGCCATAGTTCTAGGTAATTCAATTCAATTTTTTGACGAAAAGTTGCTATAAACATGTGATAAGTTATTTTGGTATTGAGATACAGGGTGTTAATCTTTTATTTTGTATTTCAGAATTTTCAATTGAGCCACTGGTTATCACAATTAATAAGAAACTATAGTGCGTTTTTTTTATTCCGAGTAGTGAATTAACTTCAATCGTGTGACGTGGCTCAATTACATTTGATAGTTTTGCGCTCGCATCACAACAAACAATAATACAAGAAAACGCCGCCGCCATGTTTGATTAACAGCTATTTCAGCTGTCAAACATCTCAAAGAGGACGTTGTAAATCATATTATACATAATCATTTATGGCTGCGTTCATAAATTCGCGAACAAGCTACATTCAAAGTATGCTCAAATTGAATAAAACAGAAATTTGCCTTTGTAATAGAGGATTACTACCTCACTCCTCCGAATAAAAAAACGAACTATAGTGGTTTTTATAATTCTGACAATTATTTATGCACCAATGTGCCAAGTACATTTTTCTATTTCCTTTTTGTTATAACTTTTCGGCGATGCCTGAGTTTACTAATGTTGAAATGGCTAATATGCATTTTTTATATGGATGTAATACCTGAGAGCAAGGATGAGCAAACTACGGCCTGCGCCTAAATAGAGAACGACTAAAAAAATTGGCTCGGGAGTAATCAAGTCGAATAAGTATTGTTACGTGAGTCGGTTCTAAGATATACACACGAATTTATGCAGTCATTTATTGCAAAATTCTTAAGTGATGAAACATTTATTTCGATTAGAAACACCTAAATTATCTACCATGCGTTTTGTAACAGCGTTTCGAACATGACAACCGATGGTCAATTTAATATAGTAAGCAATAAATCTGGCTTCGTAGGTACATTTGCAAAAGAAAGATCCCATTATGACACAAGCTTTTACACTATCCACCAGGGTTTTCTGTGTAAAGCTGCTATCGAATTTAAATATGCTCGACGTTCTCGTTAAATTATTCGACTCAATTGTGTGACATACTACACCGCCAATTTTAGTTTTTCAAAATTAAAGAAGTTGAGGGGATCTTCTCTATCACACCAGAGTAAGTTGGTTAAGTTATAGCAGTGCTTTCCAAAGTGTCTGGGGTTTGAAGGGCGAAATCTAGAGTTTCTTAAAAAGTATGATAAATCGATAGAATTCATAACATATCGACATTCTACAACACAATACAAAGCTGCGAAATAAAAGCATAATAAAATAGTATAGTGAGTAAAATTTCCAAACAGTTTGTTTTCGATAAATTCGCGAACTGAATTATATTTTAAATTCTGGAGAAATAAAATTCCGTTTTATTTATAAGAGAATTAAATAAGGCGAACGAATTAAATTTTAAACTGCGAAGCGATCCATTCCCAAATGAATTTTTCGATTCTCCGCACCTTGTCTAAAACCCTTTAAAATGAAACTGAAGCCTTTCAGTGCCAGCATCGAGAAATGAATACCTTCATAAGCAACTTGGTAATAGATTTCAACATCCTGCAAAAATTACTCAATACTTTTTTCGAAACCGTTTAAAGCGGATCCTGAACGAGTAGTACTCCGTGCAATTTAATCAGAAATTAATTAAATTGCTGTGTAGCGCAAAGCTAAAACAGACCTTCTCGATCAAAAATAAGCTTGATTCTTATAAATCTAGTGATCAAAAGAGAAAATATACCAAAGTGTGAAACGCCCAAAAACTCATCTATGTTCCCGTTGTATACCTGCGAGCAAGCAATTTCTAAACTGAAATTGAGTAAGACTAATATTTGCAGCCGACTTATAGACGAACATCTATCATCATCCATCAAAATTAAGAGTAGCATGTTCACAAATGAGTGAAGTATAGAAGACATGAAATGAAGCAAGTCATAATCAGCTCTCATTACGTGTAGTTTAAAGACTACATATGTATAGTACATTTTTGTTTTGTTCAATAAAGCAATGAGTATTAGTGGTATTAGTATTATCTATCCAAATAGAGGAGATGTAGCGAAACCAAACTGACGCAAGCAGACGCCTGCTGGTTTACGGATGAATCGAAAGCACGGCAGGGCGTTGGCGCAGGAATATTCTGTAGTAACCTGAGAGTTGAAAAACATGTAACAATTATTCAGGCTGAAATCTATGCCATTGAGATGTGCGCAAGAGAGGTTTTTTACCTCGAACACAAATCAATAAAAAAATTCAGTGACAGTCAGGCTGTGTTGAAGGCATTGGAGGCGCACAAATGCCATTCTAAACCGATCTGGAGCTGCAAAATCACTCTAAATACAATAGAGGCGTCTAACAAACTAACCCCTCATTCAAGGCAATGAGACAGCCGACACCCTTGCAAGAAAGGGTGCCGCGGGGGGCTTCCAGGGTCCAAAACCGGCAATTGCCATATCAACTTCGATAGCCAAACAACAAATTAAATGAGTGCATCTCACCCAATCATGTCAGAACTGGAGAATTACTAAAACTTGACCGTAAAAGGGTCAAAATAATTACTTCTGTGTTTATAGGTCACTGCAGACTCAGGAAACACCTACACAGAATCCGGTTATCGGAAGAAACCGAATGCCGATTATGTATGGAGGACAAAGAAACAATAGAGCACGTTGTATCACTGTCTTGCGGACAACCTAATCAGGTACTCCATTTTTGGGAAGGTAATCACTTCCCTAACTGACCTGAAGAATTCCTCATTGAACAAGATCCTGAGCTACCTCAAGGGCATGGACTTGTCCGATGAACTCCGCTCTATGGCATTCGCTCAAGCGGCCGTAGTAGAAGGAACGATTAATCGAACCAAGCGGATTACATCGCTACATATCGTTATCAATTAAGTAATTAGTATTGTAAATTTAATGAATAAAATACACTACAACACCTACTCGCATATAACGGGTTATTGAATATTTAATTAGTCGTCGATTGGAAGCTTGTATTTTGGCTGGAGGTCCACATTTTGAAAATCCGTTCTAATACGTACTACTTTCATTTCATTAACATCAAATTTTTAAATGTTATTACTTTTAAAATTAAATTAAAAACTCAACACATTGTATCTCAATAATAAAAAAACTTGTTACACATCTTTATAAGAACTTTTCATCATAAAATTAAGTGAGGAATCACTCACAACATTTCAGATTATTTTGGAAAGACCCTATATAAAAAATGTTGAGAAAAGGAAATAAAAAAAAATAAATGAAAAATAAATATGACATTCACAAAAATACTTTATTCACTATGTATTTCAATTCAATAAATATACACCTCAAATTAACCTGCAATAAATTTAAAATTGCATGTAAACTCTCCTGTAGGTTACCTTTTTCAAATATCATTTCTTTTGGTTAAAGTAAATCTTCATTAGCTTTTTGCCTGGCACGAGACCTTGAGACAAACCAGGTCTTTTTCTTTTTTGAGCAACATTTTCTTGTACTATTTGATTAATTTCATTTACAGTGGGCTGTGCTAAAGGTTGACTTTGGCATAAAACAGTTTCTTGCAACTGATTTTCCACCTCCAGTTGTTCATTAGTTTTTTGTAAATCTGAATCGTGTGCATACTTGCAATTGTGCCCAAATCGACACCTACCCTTCCGGTAGTTCCAGCAAACTTTTTTCCCATTTAGAAATTCACTATTGTCATTTGCCTTCACCATTTTGACGTGTTTTTCGAGAATAGCTTGCTTAGCATTTTCAGCTTCCATGAACGGATTCTTGAACACCGATGTCGTAAGTATATTTTCTACCTTGTTCGAATTTATAAAGTCAGGTGTGGGAAGCTTTTCTGTGCTCGCACTGATCTCAGTTTGCATTGTTTTTTTGCTAAAAAAAATATCTGGGAGATTTTTTGCCGAAGGTAAACATATTTGTAAATATCCTTCGATATTTTCATGTTAAGCCATTAGAAAATATTACGATTTTACCTAGCTATTTGATTATCAAATTCAGTTTCGGAATCTGAACTGCTTTCGGATGATGTAACGTCATAGTCGGGGACGAGAGACATGGCATATTATTTATTTTCCTGAATACTGCACTCAAACAACCTCAACACAAACACTGAGTGAGGTTATGTCAGCTGCTTACGTTAGGAACTTAGGCGTATCAAAATAAATTCATAGTTTATTACGTTTCATGAATTATCAGTGAAATCAAAATTCAAATTTTAAGTAGTTATAATATAACAATGCAGCATTTGTGCGTATTCAAATTGGAAATTCAATAAAAACAATTCCCAAATTTATTTTCTTTCTTTTGGCTTTGTGAAATTGTGTCAAGTAATTTTATATTTCAATTTGTATTCCAGCACTTCCAATCTTCTGCAAAATTTAATACAGCATAAAAATCAGGTAAGACGTTACATGCATGATATGTTTATATTTCATTTCTATTTATTTTAAATACTGCAATTTATTTTTGCCGTAAATTAACTCAACAGATGCTAAAAATTAAAAAAAAGTAAGACCAATTGTAAACATGTACGTATCTGCCATTTTCTTTAAATTTTAAAATAACCTATAAACATGTTATTATTTTAAATGTAACTATATTATCAAATTACCATATTAGGTTTTATTGTGAATGCGCATGTTCAAGCAGCCATACTTTCTGCACTTCTTTTTGTTTGGAGGAGGCTCCGTACACATTGGTATATGTATACAAATTTCGGGTCGCAGTAGCGTGAGTATCGGTTATTCGCATTTTACATATAAATTTGTTAAATAAATCTGCTGGAATGACACCGTTCGTGTCGGCACATATTTATTGTCCAAAAACCTATCAATGACGGTTTCGACACAGAAAATCTATAAAACGGTGTTATTGGGTAGTCTTTTTGTTTTGCACGATAATATAGTATTTATAGTTGTTAATTTTATTTGGGAAGTACCTACATCATACATACGGCAATTTATAGCCGTCAGTTAAACCTTATGGGAGGCGAGACTGTTTTCATAAAAGGCGAATGAATATGACGAACACGAATAACAATAAATAGAACATATGTATATACAAGGATAGGACACAGATATATGTATGTTCATCATTATCACGTTCTACTACTTTAAAACTACAGTAAACTCATCCAACGTTACAAAATGCGTAAGACAATAGTTTCGGGGGATTTAGGATCGAAACGAGCAAACAGGCGACCATAATTGAGGACGTAAGTAGTGCGAGCTGAAACCTGAGCAGTGTGTGCGCCTTTTATTAAGTGGAATGAGCGCAAGACGAACGCAAACTTGTTACTCGTATGCGGTAGCCCTTATGGGATTATTTAAATAAACACAAATACGTAGATATTATTTTTTGAGTAAATAATTTTTATTTTTATATAATTTTTCAAAGAATTTCCTATTTGAAGTATGAACAATTATAATAAACATTAGTAATTATGTGACTCCTAAATCACTAATAGATACTGTACATTTTTTATCTAGTGATATTTCATTGCTCTTTACAATGGATATTTCACACTTTCCGCAGTCCATTTTTACGAATTTTAATCTCGTGTTCGTAATGCTTTGCCAGTATCTTCCAGAACCAATTGTCTCCGTTATTACGTTTCCAAGGTTTCCCTCGCAGAAATTTCCTTCGTACCATGTGGTTACTACGTTAGTCACTAGAAAGCACGTGTAATATTCGCAGGCGAGAAATTTCATAACATTCACCAGATGATTTAAAACGCCGCTAAATTGGAAGAACTCTTTAAATTGGTACAGTAACGCAGGCATGGAGTCTATGATGATCAGTTTTACGTTTAAGCCGTTGCGAATTTCATTTTTAATATGATGAATTGAATTTATAAGTTCGTATATGGTAGTAATGCGCTTGACTAGAATTTTCGATAAAATTCCAACTACTTCACTCTAAAATATAAACACGATAATAGTTTTTTTGTGAGAAAAAGTAAAAGCAGTATTAGTAATTTTACAAAAAAAAGGTACACATTTTAATTTATTTATTTAAACGTTAATAAAATAATTTTAATCAGCCTACACTTTCTATTTTTGCTGTATCTAGCATGAGTTTAATTCTCATTGCATCGAAATCCCCCTTGCAGTCGAGATAGTAGACGTGTTGTTGCAATTGTTGAACAATGTTTTTCATGGTAGTCAGGCAAAATTGTGTTTTACCGGAAGCGGGCAAGCCGCACAGTTCATAAATGTGCCCGGTCACCAATCCCCCGCTTAATACCGAATCGATGCTGCAAAGAAAGTAACTTTGAAGTTGCGAAATATGACGTAACTTTTAGGTTTATAGGGATAATTAATGCATTGTTTATTGTATATTGTATTTAATTATATGCGTATATACTTCATTATTCCGGTTTGTAGTAATGCATTCTTATTCATCCATTCCCGGAAAGCTTCCAAGCCATTCCTCTTAACCGCTGCGTTCTTGTTTATAATATGTTTACGGATCGTCAGTATATTCTGAAAACACATACGTACTTCTTGTTACACGGGAACACATTTACAAGCACGAGTTTATTTTTATTGTACTACCTTGTATGTTAAATTAGTTACTTTCGCCAATTGTTTAATGTCTGCCTCGATAAAATTTGTAACCGTAAAAATACGATTGTTAAATAAATTATCGACAACAAGTTCAGTTAAAAGAGGGTGAGTTTTTGTTGATAATCGTGTCATTTTATTATTTTCTCGGTAGACTTAGGCGATGCAGACCTTCATACTTTAGCGGTTGTCATGCGCAATGAGCGTACGCGCATGCGTTCCTGCTCAGATACACATCTAGCCGGCTGCTGCTGGGCGTATGTTCGACATGGGAAAGTAAACCGACTGTCGCCATGTTTGGAAAGGGCCCGTGTCCTTGATGTGATCGCGTAAAATGTTGAAAATATCCTATATATTTTGTGACTGACTGTTACGTGGGGTACCCAATTATTCTACGAAGTCTGATTTATTCGAATGTGGTATTTCTTTTTGCCGATGAGTTATTTTCGCGTGTAAATTTTGTGATTACATGATGGTAAGTTGCCCGAATTTAGCTCGAAGTTTAATATGGCGTCGCGCAAGTTTCTTTGTTCATCAAAAAACGGGTCGGGTCGATGCGATCACCTCGAATAATTTTCATCAATACTTAGAACCACACTACCGGTTACTCTAAGCAATTTTACAAAATAAATTTTTATTTTAAATATTTACTCCACTAAAAAAAATAATGTTCGGCTATTCACGCACCAGTCTACTTTATGAAAATTTACGTCATAGGTATATTGATTCCGCTACTACTGAAATATTACGCCAGCGTTCGGAATGCAACAATTTTTTTTTTTTATAAATCAAAAGCAAATAAAATAATTAATGCTAATGCATAATAATTTCGTGACCGATATTTGCTTAAATTTTTATTAATCGCCGCCAATGTTTGGCGCGTTTTTTAAACCTATCTTTTGATTAACAGTCTTTAAAACCGTACTTGCAAAAACCTCCGTTTCAAATGTACCTTTCACGCTGTTTTTAATATTATTAAAGGAATTTATGAAAATTGTATTGTAGTTTATTCATTAAAATGATTAAATGATATTGTTGAATTTGTTTTATAGAAGTGGAGACGATGAGTGACGAAACTCTGGGGGCAGAACAGGGTGCTTTGCCCCCAAGGGAGGACTCTACCTCTCGACCAGCTGTGAGATATGCACAAGTGTCAGGTGGGCAGTATATTTTCACCCAGTCACATCATAGTTTGCCATCTATACAGGTTAGTAACATTAGCATGCATTGCAGTAGCAGTAAATATCATTATTTGTTAGTTGTTTGATATGATTTCTTTGATTAATATTCATACTGCATATATGTTTTGTGGAGAGTTTGAGTGCTAAAATATAATTTTTAATGGATTTTTAAGTTCTGGCTACAATTTTGGGTTGTATGTATAAAACTGGTTTTCAAATGAGTCAACGATGTTGATGGTTTACATTACATGCAACAAAATCAATATATTTTCTGTTTTGTTTCAATATATTACTCTGCAAAGAAACAGATGCCCTAAAATGTACCAGAAATTTAACTCTTAACTAAAAGTGATATTGGATTCTAGATTTTCTAGTATATCAAAATTGAAAAGTTAACTCTGTGCTGGATCCACAAGTTAATAATATACAGTGTGTATATAAATGATTGAAAGGTATTTGTATTTCCTGCTTACTAGTTTATTTTTTGAGGTTGGTGCTAAATACTAACCAACATCACCAAGGCAGTGAAAATCGTATATAATGAGCAGAAAATTACAAAAGCTCGAATTACAGATATATTAATTTATTAAAAGATAATTAAAAAATACATTTGTTCAAAATACTCTTCATGTAAATTCAAGCACAAATTGACTTTAATTTTCGTGTGATTTAAAAATGACGTAAAACGGGAGTACAGTGGCTCCAGCTTTCCATGTAAAACCATTGAACCAAATTTAAACACAACTAAGGTGGATTACTAGTCACATACAAAAGGCACCTGTAGGGGGCGTTGTCTATGAAACAAAAATATGAACTAATATGCAAAGTTCGTTAGACTGTGAGTCCATATTATGTTTAGGAAGCTGTGTAATTGACGCATTGTTTTAAGGTGCAAGGCTGTAGATGTCATTATATAGCACGGTAATGATTTGTATCTCTTTGTCGCTAAATAAAACCGATAGAGCTGGTAGTGCGCATGCAACGGATTATCCACAATGCACAGCGTATTCTACAGGGCCAAATCAAAAAGTAAACATATCAAAACACGCGATAGATTTGATATAGATATGTACATATATGTATTCCGTTCCCAGTGATACTATACTTGAAACGGCGCACAGTGGTCCAGGGCGATTGCTATTATTTATCAACAAGTAGTTACAAGTTCATATTTAGTATACATAACCCCGGTAGTCTATATAAGCCTCCCTATAAGTTTCAGCTGCTACTTTTTGCTACTTCCTGAGAAAATACAAAATTCTCTTGTTTGAGCTGATGTGAGAGGCGACGTTTTCGGCGGTTGGTTTCCATTATTTTTTCGGAATACTTCTGGCAAACAACTGGTTGTGTACATTCAGAATTGACCGTCCGACGTTGCACCAATGGTACAGTTGCCACATGTCCGTTTTATTTTCGAACAAACAGACGACCAGTTGTTTCGAAGTGCTTCGTGCGCGAACAACTTTTGTTGGATTTGGCTCATCTTGAAAGACCCATACAACCGACTGCTGTTTACTTTGGGGCTCATAGACATAGATCTATGATTCGTCACCTGTTACGATGTCACATACATGTTTCGAAGTACCGTGATCGTATTTTTGGAGCATTTCACCAATCCACAGGAGCTTTTTTTTTGACCGATTGTCAAATTATGTCGAATCCAACGCGAACAAATTTTCTTGACGGCCAAATGTTGATGCAATATTGAATGGTATGCTGGTCCCACTAATATCCAAGGATATCATCTCAAACTCATGCCGATCCTGCAATATCAGTTCACGCATAGCATCAATATTTTCCGGAACAATTGATTTTGGACGGCCTTGAAATTCGTCAGTGAGTGAAACACGGCCACGATTGAATTCAGCGTACCGCCGGTATACACTAGTTTTTGATGGTGCTTCATCGCCAAATGCCGAATTAAGTTCATCAATGCACTGTTGCTCAGATAATCCACGTCGAAAATTGTCAAAAAATAATGACTCGAAAATGTTTACGAGTTAAATTCATTTTTTGGCCAAGATGGTTTTTTAAGCCACTATAAGTAACACAAATATCGCTTGGACGTCAAAATGTTCTGAGTAAGTATACTGTCAAAAAGGCTGAAATTTACGATACAGGCGTCAGTTGTTAGGTGGCAGCACCTGGAACGTATATTCCTGAAATATAAAAGGCATCCTCGTATTACCTTTAAAATTGGCATGTATGTAAAAAGAATATAGATGGTTATTAAGAAATTTTATTGTATTAAAGGTTTGCATAAGTATTTTATGTTGAAAATTAAAAAGGAAACGCTACATATTTTTTGTAGCTGATATTAATAATCCTTGCAAGTAACGTTCCTGGCGGAGCGAATATGCAAGGCAATGCGAAATAATTATATTATTTTACATTTAAACACACAAAAATACGAATAAAGTTCTAGATTGATTGCCGTACTAATTTGCTATCTATATAAAATCAAAATGTGTTTTAGTCTGCTTGTTTTTTTTTTTTGATTTAGCCCTGTCGAATAGGCTGTGCACTGTGGGTACTCCGCATGCGCGCTACTCTGGTCCTAACAATGCAGGTCTAAAAAAGCTATTGTAAGAACCCACTAGTGTACTTAATTCAGACATTAGGAATTTGTTAATTATACCTTTTGGCTTCTAGGCTCCTCATATATGTATACTTTCTAATTATACTATCTAAAATATATATTTCATCATAAATTTGCAACAAGAAGGCTAATAGGGCAATTCAGTTCTCCCTTTAGAAGACAGTACAGCGTTTATGGGAATACTGCACGACGTTGACACATCTTTTTGGGATGGATAAATAAATATTATGGGACTTGCATTCATTCTGTAATGTTTAAAAAAATAACTCAAGTCATTGCTCAGGCGGATCTTGTAATAATAATTAACTAAAATATATTAGGTTTATCATTAGAAAATTCTGAATTTTAATGTTTATATAGGTGACATTCAGATGTCACTTTGTTATTCACATAATCTAGTGCCATCCGCCAACATACGTAATATGGACGATATATACAGTGCATGGCATCCTAAATATAGTATAGATTTTCAGTCTAACCGCCCTTGTGTATTTTTAGTTCGACATTATTTTTGTTTCATAGAGAGCGCTACTTTACGGTAATTTTTGTATGTGACCAGTTAATACACGTTGTGTTTAAATTACGTTGAATGGTTTTATATGGAAAGCTGGAGCCAATTTTATCGGTTGGTAGTTTGTAGCAGGCAAACCTAATAGCATTGATAGGTTAATTTTCGTATTATCTTCTCTAGTATTTTCATTATTTTGGTGTTAGTTTTATTTCATTGTAACAGTTGTTCTAAGACCTATTGAATTTGTATTATTCTTTTCGTGTAAGTCATTAACCGTTTATTATGCACAACATTTACTTTAATTATCGTATTGTATAATAATTTACAAAAACTGCAAATAACATTAGTGTAGAAGAGTTACAACGTGCTTTTTATAATTTGAAGCGATGATGTAGTGCGTGCTTGCAAAATAATGGAGAACACTTTCAGCGTTTAGTGTAAAATAGGTGTCAAATACAGTAATTTTTATGTTGTGTAATGCCAATTTATATTATTGGCTGCATACGTAAAAGGGGCCAGGTGTGTTCGATTTATCCTCGAAAACACTAGTTATCCACATATAACCATTGGTTTTTAAGATCCAGAATAACTACCGAAGTATAGAACATACAATTCCATAAAAATAAACAAATGCCGAATGAATAATGACATAATAATGTATCCAATTTCACTACGGGAGATAGTTCTATGTGATAATTCTGCAACTAGAAAGGCATGCAAATAGTCCCATAAGAGCCTGTACTATCTTCTAAAAGGCGAATGGCGTATACATTTTATCTAGTTGTCATCATAAATTCTAAAAGGTTATATTCAGTGCATGGTATTTGTATTAGTATAACGTCAATTCAAATCACATTCATTTTTGATTAACATTGAGGCATTTGTTGATAGTAATACTTGCGTTAATATTCTGATTTGTTTTTCTTATTTATTTTTTATAGATAACTGGGAGTAATGTGGCTGCCAATGCAACCTTAGGACAAGGTGGAGTAACGCGAATTATAAATATAAGCCCGGTTAGAAATCAAGTTTCATCTATACGGCCGAGTTTATCAAATCAGAGTATAGTCAACGCCCTAACAAAACCTAGACCAAACTCTAACATTCGCGTACAATTTTTTTCTGGCGGTGATGTATCACCGCAAAGTGTTACACCAACCACGCGGTCTCCGGTTAAACGTTCCGCACCCGCGACGCCTGAAAAGAAAAACACTTATTCGAGCAAGCTCCAACGGGTAATGAATCACCGGAACGTTCGATCGAAGATCGTTAAGGAAAAACATAATGAGCATTTGCTTGAGTGTCACTTTTTGGATATTGGCGGTAATATTTTGGATCTCTACCAGTATGCCAAGCGACCGAAAACGCAACAGTTTCTTAATTATCTCAAAGAAAATGCGTTGGATATCAAGGAGTACGTTGAGGAAGTTGTACAGAACGTGCAAAGCGTTTCTCCACCTGCCATTAATACCCCTTCAGCTACTTGTGCTAGTTCTTTACCGGGAATTTCGCAGAGCCACAGTTTGCTTACGTCGACCGCCACCTCTTCGGCTGGTGTGCAACAATCAGTGCAAAACGTCCAGTCGGAGAATTTACAAACCACACCAAAGACCTCCAACAACAGCAACAAAAACAAATCTTCAGGTTTTCCTACTGCAAATAACCAGGAACAAATTGTTGAGAAAGCCAAGCAAGAGGCATATGTAGTTCAGCGGATTAGTGACCTTCAAAAGGAAGGTCTGTGGTCGGAGAAAAGGTTACCGAAAGTCCAGGAGTTAACACGACCCAAGGTCCACTGGGATTTCCTTCTTGAGGAAATGGTTTGGCTAGCAGCGGATTTCGCACAAGAGCGAAAATGGAAAAAGGCGGCTGCGAAGAAGTGCGCGAGAATGGTACAGAAATACTTTCAGGATAAGGCATTGGCGGCACAAAAAGCGGAACGAGCACAAGAACAGCATATTAGGAGAATTGCTGCTTTTTGTGCGAAGGAAATTAAAACATTTTGGAATAACGTTGAGAAATTGGTCGAATATAAACAAAACACTAGATTGGAGGAGAAGCGAAAAAGAGCTTTAGATCAACATTTAAGTTTTATAGTTGATCAAACTGAAAAGTATTCCCTTTTATTAGCCGAAGGAATGAATAAACCGGGCGTCAATACTAATGACTCAATTGTGCCAGCTAGTAATGCTTCTTCAAGATCGGAATCTAGAGCAAATTCTGATGGTAGGTAACATTTTTATACATGTTTGTGTACTTGATGCAAGTACAATCTTGATTTTTTACTACCAAAAAGAAATTTTGTCCATTCATTGCAAAACAATAATGATGATATTTTTCATACAGAGAATATGATAAAATCCATTCAAATCATATTCATTTTTGACCGACATTGAGGCATTTGTCTGATATACAATTCAATTCGTAACCTAATCCTTTTTATTCACTTTAATATCCTAATTTGCCTTTTCTTATTTTCAGATGAATTTTGTCCTAATAGCGAACGTAGCACGGACGACGAAGAAACAATTGCTCAAGAAGAAGCGACCAACAAAGACGAAGAAAGTGATGAAGTAGCGGCTCTTCAAAGAGAATCAGAAATGGATTTTGAGTCGTTCTTGAATGAATTGCCGAAGGATTATCTACAGAATCGGGACATGATACGACTTAGTGAAGACGAGCAGCCGATGGTAGAGGATAATGAAGTACAAAAGGAGAGCAAAAGTGATGCAAAGAAACTCGACCAAGACGACGATTTTGTGGCTGATACATCGAGTGAGGAAGACTATGAAGACACTATACAGGAACAAGAAGCAGTAGAAGCTGGCCTAGACCACCAGCAAGAATTGGATGATTTGCAAACCGAAAATGAAATGAGTATAGATGAATTGCGGAAAAAATATACATGCTTGCCGCCTATATGCGAAGATACTGTGATGTCTTCGTCATCAACCGAGGAACAAAAACAAACGGAGGGCGAGGATGACGGTAATGAAGACGACGATGGTGATGCAGATTCTAATGATGGCAGTAGTAGTGATGAGGATCTTTCGAAATGTAGTGAGCACGAGGATGTAGATATAAACGAAGACGACGGGGAAGATGACCAAGAAGATGAGGATGAAGACGAAGAAGTTGGATTGAAATCATTACTAAACGATGAAGACGTGCCTGCTATCGAGTCTCAGACTGAGGGAGAAGAAAAAAAGACTGATAATAATGATCTTATAAATGATGCAGCTGCTATTGCCGAAAGTATACAACCAAAGGGAAATACGTTGTCTTCCACTAGCGTAAGCAGAAGTCCATTATGCGACAGAGGTACTTTATTAATATATTGTTTTCATCTAGGTTGTCACTCCAGTTCCTTTTTTATTGAAGTTACCGTTACGTGAATATCAGCATATTGGTCTTGATTGGCTAGTAACTATGTTTGAAAGAAAATTAAACGGGATTTTAGCTGATGAGATGGGTTTAGGAAAAACTATTCAAACTATAGCTGTATTAGCGCACCTTGCGTGCGAAAAAGGTATATTCTACTTTCTGGCTGTTTCGGTACTTACTTCTTAAAATTTATTTAGAAAATTGGGGCCCTCACCTAATAATTGTACCAACATCAGTTATGTTGAACTGGGAAATGGAATGCAAGAAATGGTGTCCTGCTTTTAAGATTCTAACGTATTATGGTACTCAAAAGGAGAGGAAAATGAAACGAACTGGCTGGACGAAACCGAATGCTTTTCATATCTGCATAACCTCATACAAACTGGTCATTCAGGATCATCAAAGTTTTCGAAGGAAGAAGTGGAAGTATTTAATCTTAGATGAAGCACAGAATATAAAGAATTTTAAATCACAAAGATGGCAGTTGCTGCTAAATTTTCAAACACAACAGTGAGTATAAAAATAGTTGAAATATGTTTATTTAATGACCGTGTGAAGGTTTTGCACTATCCCATATAAAATAAACGTTTTTATTTTAAATGCGAAAATAATGTATTTTAGCCAGTTGTATTTTGGGAAACCTGTTATTTACCAGTTCCTTTTTATTTACTATAATTTATTTTCCAAGCTTCACACCTAAATTAACTTTGTGATGACAACAAAAATGACTGAGAGGGAAAGATATCCATTCAAACTTTCCCTCGTGTCTGAGGACATTGAGGCATTTGTCTGACAATTCAAATAGCATTAAAATCAACTTTGTAACTTCAAAAAATATAAATTTACGAAATAAGTTTGTTTTTGCAGACGTCTATTATTGACTGGTACGCCTTTACAAAATAATTTAATGGAACTGTGGTCGTTAATGCATTTTTTAATGCCAAATGTATTTCAATCCCATCGTGAATTCAAAGAATGGTTTTCGAACCCTGTTACTGGTATGATTGAGGGTAATTCCGAGTACAATGAGAGTATTATTAAAAGATTACATAAGGTAATTGCAAATACTTGAAGCCTTATTTTAACAATTTACCTTGGATTTCATTAAAATAGGTATTACGACCGTTTCTACTAAGGAGATTAAAATCAGAAGTGGAAAAGCAGATGCCAAAGAAGTATGAACATATAGTGATGTGTCGTTTGTCTAAACGACAGCGATTTCTGTATGATGATTATATGTCGAGAGCAAAGTATACTTCATGAAATAATATCTAAGATTTAAAAGTAATTCAAGCATAAATTTTTAGAACGAAAGAAACTCTGGCAAGTGGAAATTTATTGAGTGTCATAAATGTGTTAATGCAACTCAGGAAAGTGTGCAACCATCCAAATTTATTCGAAGTCCGGCCTACGATTTCGCCATTTCACTGCGAAGGCATTGTGGAGCACATACCATCTATTGTATATAGTATATTTGAGTATGATCCATTCCAAGTATGTATACATTTTTATATGCTCAAGTGTAAATTGTTAACATATTTTATGATGATAACTACTACATGTACTTCAGAGAGTTAGATATCCATTCAAATCTTTACTTATTTATGGTGACTATGAGGCATTTGTCTGATTGCAATTTTGACAACAATATTTTTTTCTATATATTTTTTATTGATGAGTATTCAGTTCTTTTTATTTCAAGCATATAAGTTTGGAGTCAGTAAATTTGAACTTACTGCAATTGGAATTTACCTTAAGCGCTTATCAGTGCTACAGAACACGACAATACCAAACCCCAAAGCGTTTAATAGAAGAAATTGTCTTATCAGATGTTGAAGAACCATCTTGCCCACCGACTAGGCTTACATTGAGGGTTCGGAGAATAGATCCTCCAAAAGATGTAAAAACTGAACCAAAGGATGATTGTAAAGCTGCAAACACAAACTTAAAATTAAAAGTTGGTCCTGCTGTACAACTTATTCAACAAGGTTGGTTATTTCGGAAGCTAATTGTCCTAAATCTAATCACATAATTCGATATACACACAGGCGTGCAAGTTTCTCAAGCATCCACTAGCCAAACACCCAGTGGTAATTTAAATTTATCCAATGTCCTAAAGGCAACAGACAAACTAGCTGTACAAACTGCGTTTGCTCACTTGGTTCAAACTTCAACGGGAAAGCATATACTGTTCACTCCTTCATGTATTTCAACACCAAATTTAGGGAATTTATCTGGAAATACAACAGGTAGGTTGTGATCAGTGTTTAAAGATTATTATGCGTTGACGATCAGTGTATCAGTTTTTGTTAATAATTGATACACTTTTGCAGCGACGCTATAAAATTTTTTTGCAATGGCCAGCAAGTTCATATATTTTGTGCATGTGTTGAACTCTCTAGAACCTTGCAAACAGTTTTCAACAATTTTGAAATAACGTATTTTCTGGTTTGAGTAGTTGTAATTAATGCTAATTTTTCAGTAATGACAACAGGTGGACAGAGGCTCACAGTTTTGTCACAATCACCGAATACTGCGTCAAATAATCAACAACAAACAGTAACGAAAGCTGTAGTTAAAGTTCAATTAAATTCTGTTCCAACAGTTGTATCTTCGGCAATGGTTGTTATTTAGTATAAAATGTTTACAATATTTTACCGTTTTTAATTGCAGAATTCTACAGGGGATATTAAATTTGAAGACAGAAACAGTGTAGCTGCTAAGACAGTAACTTCTAAGTATTTGGAAAAATTATATGCCAACCAGAGTAATAAAAAAGATCTGGATGTACTGTGGTTTAAAATCCCAGAAGAGAAGAAGGACAGTCAAAGATCTGTGAGTTAACTTATGATAGGTAATAGCATGAATCGCCTTTCTACATCCAAAGTGGAAAAGACCATGCCAGTCTTTCCATTATTTAATAGAAAGGAGATTACAATCAGTGACGTACCAACCAAGTTTAAAGTTTCAGTGTTGAATTTGGGTGCATGTTCACATACATTTTAGCATTTATTTGAGCAATTATTTAATACAGAGAGATCAACAATTCTCGAGAACCACGTGACTAAAAATGTAGCCAACTTAAATTATATCAGTTGGCAACATTCCTTGTGTTATACTAAAGCTGCGTTCGTTTATTTGATCTGCATTTCGAGCAGTGCAGACCAGGTGCTGATCTAGGAACGTTAAAAGAGTGAATAGTGTATGTTGATGTAGTTTATATTCGAACGGTTGTAGAACCTTTTTTGTTCTATCATAACCTTAATAACTTATTCAAACACTGATAGTGCTATAACACTGAGCAAAACGTATGTAAAACACCAAAAGGCAAATGAAAGGATATTAAATATGAATATTTTATGTATTATTTTTCCTTCTTAAAATTTTACAAAAAAGTGAGATTATAACCGGCTCTATTACTCTAGCTGCGTTCGTTTATTGGTTCTAAGAGAACTATTTGTATCTTGGCGTTCGTTTATTACAAACGGAGCTAATAGATTTCTTTTTCAATCGTTCGAAAAATTACGAGTGGAGTGAATGGACCACACTCCATGACGCTCCATAAACACCCTATTTTAATTGTAAGGTGTTTTAAAAGGAACAGTTATTATACAACCAACAACAAAGAAACTAGAATTATTAATACACAATAAAGATAGATCACATGCAAACTCATATATTCATATCTGATAACAATTGCACGAAAGACGATTTTGTGGATTAGAGAGAGCATGCAGTATAAAACGAGAGAAACACCTATAGCGTGGATAATACGATAGGCCACGCCTCTGGCATCTCAAGTGCGATCAGATATGAACATTACTTGTATGCTAATGCAATTATTATTGCCTACACATACTGCAAACTAACGAAGTCAACCTTAAGACAAAATTATGAAATTGACGGATCACGCGGTTCTCTGGAATTGTTGCTTTCTGTACTTTATAACAACTATGATTTTTACTCCATTTTCATTTGTAGGAGGATATGAAAATTAAATTGGATATAATTTCAAGAACCAACTCAAAAAGATGTAGTATTATGCCACTTTATGGACAAGATTTTAGAGATGTGGTAAAGATTGATAGCATACTAAAGAATTTCACGTGGAGCAATGGCTCCATACACTGCACTAATGTTCAGCTTAATAAAGCTTTTCAAGATACTACAACATGTATTCAAGAAATTGTGCATTGTCCAGCTGATAGAATAGAAGAGCTCCGTGAAGCTTTTAACAGGTTTATTGTATATGTACCAGCTGTGCATGCTCCCGAACCAGAACTTCAAGTGTGGAATCCACCTCCGAGCACCTATTGGGGTAGAAGAGAGGAAAGACAAGTGTTTGTCAAAAATTTTCTTGAACCGACCACTCTTCTGCATCCAATTGTGTCTGCTATGGTAACACAATTTCCAGATCCAAGGCTTATACAATATGATTGTGGTTAGTAGTTTATGCAAATTTGTAATGATTTTTTTTTGTTAATTTTCTTGTTATATATTATTTTATTGTATTTGTATTATAGGAAAATTGCAAACATTGGACAGGTTATTAAGAAAGTTAAAATCAGGAGCTCATCGAGTTTTAATTTTCACACAAATGACTAAGATGTTGGATGTATTAGAAGCTTTTCTTAATTTTCACGGTCATATTTACTTGCGTTTGGATGGTACAACCAAAGTGGACCAGAGACAGATGTTGATGGAACGTTTTAACGGAGACAAGAGAATTTTTGTTTTTATTTTGTCAACTCGTTCTGGTGGTATTGGTGTTAATTTGACAGGAGCTGATACTGTGATATTTTACGATTCTGACTGGAATCCGACTATGGATGCCCAAGCTCAAGATAGGTGCCATAGAATTGGGCAAACCAGAGATGTTCACATCTACAGGTAGTTTTCCAAAAATGAATGTAATTCACCCATCAACATTCAATATTTATTTCAGGTTAATTAGTGAGAAAACCATTGAAGAAAATATTCTTAAGAAAGCTAATCAAAAACGTCTCTTGGGCGATCTAGCTATTGAAGGGGGCAACTTTACAACAGCATACTTCAAGAGTGTATGTACTACATTTTACATATGACAAGGTAGTAATTACGGTAGTTTATTTTCCAGTCTACGATTCAAGATTTATTTAGCATCGACGCAAGTGAAGGAACTGCAGCCTCCAGAATGTCGGAAGTAATCGACTGCAACAATGAAAGAGAACGGAACTTCGGGGCGGAAACAAGTAGCGTAGCAGTCATCTCGGACGACAAAGTAGCAATGGGTGCATTAGAGAATGCATTAGCTGCTTGTGAAGACGATCAGGACGTGCAGGCTGCCAGAACGGCCAAAGCGGAAGCAGTAGCGGATTTGGCTGAATTTGACGAAAACATTCCTTTAGATGAGCAAGAAAAGGAGAAAGAACCCGAAATTAGTAAAGCAGAACAGGAAGTAGAAAATCTTATCAAGCAAGTACGTATCTTCTTTGTATGAGAAAGTTATTTGAATTGTTTATGTTAGCTTGTATATCCGTGTAGAGAGCAGCAATAAATAATAGACACATTAATATATACAGTTGCGGTCAGATAATTAAGGACATATACAAATAAATCTGAACCATGTATATTTACACAACCGAATTTTATTCTATATCATTGTTACTCTCTGTCTACTTACAAAAACAAAAAAATATATATAACAATACTTTTTGTCAGAAAAATAAATAAAGCAAATTGTTATAAACCCTCAAATAACGCGTCAACTAATTAAGGACATTACAATGTATTGCATGATACTGCCTCAAACCGTCTTATAATTCATTAAAATTTTGTAGGATATCCGTTATTTCTTATAACTGTTTCACACCGAATTGGCATAGATTGAATTAATTGCTCGGAGGTTATGCTTTGCCAAGCACGCTCGACGCCTGTGTATAGATCGTCTAAATTTTTATAGGTTTTTTTTTGTTTTACAACACGTTTAATGTCACACCATAAATTCTCGATGGGGCTGAGGCAGGGCTACAAGAAGGCCTCAACTGCATGATCTGATAAAAATTTCTTCATAGCTTTGGCGAAATGCTTGGGGTCATTGTCATCTTGATAAACCCAAACAACCGGTAAGAATTCATCTGAATACGGTATCAGAACGTTTTCTAAAATGTGATTATACCCGTTTTTATCCATAATTCTGGGAATTCGAAATAAAGGTCCTACACCGCACCGGAAAAAGCAAGCCTACACTTTGACATCACCTCTCCCGTGTTACTAGGGTTGAACTCTTGGTTGCGATGACGGCGAACATAAACGCGACCGTCAGAACAGGTCCTATTTACCTTCCTTTCATCGTAAAATAGAACTCGCTTCCATTGTTCAATGTTCCATTGCCTGTGTTCACGAGCGAATTTTAATCGTTTTCGCGATTTTTTCGCATTAGCAAACGGCTTCTCTACCATAAAGGTTCACTTGTCGTAAACGATGTTGGACTGTACTCACAGATATTGGTGTATCCAATTCTGCATTAATTTAACGTTGAATTTGTACAGCAGTTTGGAATGGCTCTTTTTTAGACGGCCTCACTATTCTCCTGTCCATTCCAGCAGATGTTTTCTTCGGTCGCACTCTTCCTGGCACAGTGTCTGTTGTCTGATGCTTTTCAAAATATTTTACAGCATGTTCAACCATTGTTTTTGGATGCGTCGTCGATACGACCCCCTTTGTTCCCTCAAAGTCATTATTATCTTTCTTTGCTCCGGCGTACAACTCTTTCGTTTTCCTATGATTAGGATAATTATTATTTTCAAATTTCGCTTTGACAATACACAACTACAACTAATATAACGTCTACCATAAAATTTCTACTTATTAATCCACTTACATGTACGAATTCACAAGCATTCTTAATTACGTGATGTTAACAGCACAACTGCGTCAATTGATACTATTTTATAGTGAGCCAGTTATGAGTCATCGAATTGTAGTCGCACATAAATGGGGGAAGTACTTACACACAATATGAAACACCATATATTTACTGGATTTCTGACACGCCTCTTTGAACTATACACGATTTATGAAACTTTATCAAGCTGGCCTTAATTATCTGACCGCAACTGTATGATTATATATACGTTATAAGCTTGTCAGCCAAGAGCAAGCCAGCTTCTATAGCTTTAGGAGTATTTCTATGATTAAATTAATTGCCTAATTTATAGTTGTTATATTTAGATTTGCTGTATATGGTGGAAAATTTCAATTGTTTCATTTTTTTCAGTTAACCCCAATTGAAAGATATGCAATGCGTTTCATTGAAGAAACCGAAGCCGCTTGGTCGGCAGAACAGCTTGCCGCCGCGGAAAGGGAGATCGAAGAGAAGAAACTAGAGTGGGAACGTAATCGTCTAGCCGCCATCAAGGAAGAAGAGGAAAGACGTGCCCGTGAATTAGAGGAGGAGAACGAACTACTTACTTTCTCCAGAGAGGACGCCACTAATCAGGTCAGCACTAAAAGTAAAAAAGTAACTCGCGATCGCGTCTGCACCCCTTCTGCTGTGAAACGTATAAATCGAAGGTCTGTAAATAAAATCTCGAATAATGCGGATAAAATTGACAAAACGAATAATAAGAGACACTATTCTACACGTAGGTCAACGAGTAGAATGTCTACGGTAAATAAAACTAAAATAGTGAATGAGGAAGACGTAGAAGAAACAACAAATGATAGTAAAAGTTCTGTTGACGATTTAAAAAGCGAAGTTAATCATTCTGCCGAGGAAGATAAAAACGTAAACGATAATCAATCTGAAAACTTTGATGACGATGATGAAGATGAAGG
Source organism: Osmoderma eremita (assembly GCA_031763485.1). Taxonomy (NCBI): domain Eukaryota; kingdom Metazoa; phylum Arthropoda; class Insecta; order Coleoptera; family Scarabaeidae; genus Osmoderma; species Osmoderma eremita. Next base: position 561,413 of record JARFOC010000693.1, on the reverse strand, counting down.
CAGCTTAGATTCTGAAGGTGAATCTTATAAACCCTCGAACTATGTCGATCACAATTCTCCCAGAACAAGATCAAGAGGTACGGTTGCAATTGATTTGTGGACTTTAGACGTTAATCCATTGTTACCTGGTGTTAAACCAGTGAAAACTAGCACTCCAGTAAATTCTAGACGAAGAGGCAGGGTTCGGAAAGATTCTGACAATAAAACAACAAAAAATGTTAAAGAACATGTTAAAAATAATATTGAAGATAACGAGCAAACGATTGATGTTAAGGATGATCGAAAGCACAACATCGTACTGGAAAGTGAAATTAAAGACAAGAGTACTAAAAAAGTAAAAATAGAAAACAGTGACACAGATAACGGTACTGATATAAAAAAATCCCCTAAGAAAATTAAGTTTGCTTATGTTGAAGTGGAAAAAGGAGTAAAAACAGATGATGGTAAGGATAACCTTGTAAACTCACCAAAAAAAGTTAATTCTCCCATTAGAGATGTGGATACAAGTACCATTGATCAACATACGTTAAACGATGAGGTAAATTGCGCCGAAGATTTGAATAACAGAAGCTCTATTGCTACTGAATCGGATATACTCGAAACAAATTCAAACGAATTGAAATGTACTAAACGAAAACTCAAATACGATGATTGTATTGAAAGTGAAGATAACTCAAAAAAAGTAAAAAAGAAGAATGGAAATAAAGACATACAACTGCAGGAAAACGTTGAGAAATTGATTAACGATGACCGACCTGGAAACGAGCAATTGGACAAAACCCATGAACATGTTCTAGCGACTATAGTTGATGCGATAGAGGAGTCAGATAAGAACGGAAAGATAGGGATTGATCACAATACATCGCACAAAACATTGAAGGTGTTATTGTCGACCAGAGATATCGATACGTATCTTATTAATAAAGAGAACAGTTCTGAAAATTGTGATATGGATACACAGTGTAGTTTCGACACGTCTTTAACAAACCACGATGATGTTACACAACAGCATCCACAACATAAAAATGTTACGGATATGTCAATTAACAATAGGCGAATCGGCTCTTCTCCGAAGACCGTTAAAAGTACTGATTTGAAAAATTCAACCCTAGATGGGTGGCTATTGAAATCATCACCTCGAGCGAATACGGAACCTAGCACGTTGCCTCTAGAAATCAACCATAGCAAATCTATAAATGACGTTCTTTCGGAAACGGTAGAAGATACAGTTTTATGTGAGTCTGATAGGACTAGTAGTAAGCTATTCGACGAGAGAAACGAATCGGAAGAAAACTAATAGGCTGTTCGGTAAATAAAGTAAATTTATAGACTTTTAAACTTAATTTATTGAATAATTATAAATAGTTTCATTTTTTATCATTATTACGACTATTACTTTTATTACTACTAAAGAAAAGAAAACTATTGTGATTAAAAATAAATTAAGAAGATAGTAGGGAAAAAGATAATCGCCCTTCCCCCCACCCCGATATCGCACTTGTACATACTAATTAGAATTCTAGTTTTTTTACAAAAGAAATATTTTGTGTATAACTGTAAATTATATTGGTGTGCATGAATGAAATTTTTGCAATGTTAGAGTATTGTCACCTCTTCCAAAAAAGAAGTTCCTTTCTCTCTTTTTTTTGCTTGCGTACTATAGTTTTAGCGGATTATGATAGATTACTATTATGATGGCATTTACATATAATCTAACTATTCGTTTAAATACGTATGAAAACTTTTTGTAATTTATATTAAAAATATAATTTGTGCTATGGGCATCGTTCGAACATTACTATTAAAAGTATTTAGTTCCACATTGCTGTTCATACTTTTTTTTTTTTTGGAAGGGAACTTATTCTTGCATTTTGTCTGTGATTTTTTTTATACAAATGTACATCTATAATTTAAGCATGATATAAAGGAAAAAAAACAAAATTTAAATCTTAGTTAATGCGTTGTACATGGGATAATAGCGTGAAAATTTGAGCGTGTATCAATGCGTGTGTACTGTTCAGGTGTGTAGAATCGAAATTTACGCGTATATAATCTCAAAAAAGGACGTGCTATGTTGTCTTAGTTTTAAGGTTATCGTTGTACATACATGGAACAAAAACAAAAAAAAGAAACTAAATAAATAAAGAAGTTCTCTTGCATAATTGTTGTTTTTTCGTAATTCAGCGGGGTGGAGGCGTAGGTTTTGGTGCCATCTTGCTCCGGCGTGCCGCAGCGGGCACCAAAACACTGCCCCGCTGGACGCGAGCAAGAGGGCTTCTTTTTTTTCTTAAACAAAAAGAAAAGGTGCAAGGACACGAAAACCTACGTCATCAACCTCTTCCAAGCTTAAGACCTCATTCTTCTTCGCTATTTTTTATACTTCAGAAAGAACAAGATGTAAAAAAATCAAAAAAAGCTGTACTGTTGCGAGTAAAGTCTATAACTTACGGCACGTGTTCTTAACTAGCGTGATAGTTATACCGTTATTTTCTGATAATGTAATACCGCAACTATGTCTGTATAAGAAGTTATACTATAGGTAGGAGGGATGCAGGCAATACAAGACACAATATTTGTATAACCGTAAAATAAGTAGGATAAATTTCACTAGAATTTACTTGCAACGGTATACCTGTAAAAGAATAAACGAATATACGAGGGAAAGTCATTAAATAAGTCACAAACTGCTGCGGGAAAGCTTAAGATAGCAGTGAGCTATTTTCCTATTTGCCATCAAGTGTCGGCACAATTCATCTTATGATATTCAAGTGACATGCACGTACGCAGGTGGTGTTAAAATGGCGACCGTGCTCGAAGAGTGTACTGTGGAAGAACAGCGTGCTGCTTTTTTTAAATATAAATTTAACTCCTAGGGCTACAGCAATCTGTCCAGACGGACAATAAGCATATGGTTTGAATTGATAAAATCACAAATGACAATGACATGACGGAGATTCAGTAATCGCTCTGCTTATTAAATTGTAGGCTAAATTACTACATACACGGTGAGTGAGAAGTGCTGTGCGTTTTTTTTTTTCTGGGCAAGATGACCTTGCTAAAGAAGGAAATCTCTCCTGTTGACGGTGAAAAGTGTTTGTCGCGTAAAGCCGCGTATAACTGTCTCGAGAAATTCTCTCAAGGGCGCTCAAAAGTTGTTGACGATCAGCGAAGTGAGCGCCCCGTTTAGATTGCCACAGATGCAACACTTCGACAGGTGGAAGAGGTGATTCGAACTGACAGGCGGGTTACAATAGACAGCATAGCAATTGGCAGAGGGTGTTCCCATGGTTTGGCCTACGAACTGATGCACGATCCTCTGAGTTTCCGAAAAGTTTGTTCACGGTGGGTACCTAGATAACTGGCCGAGGAACACAGAAGGATTCGAATGGGCTTGTCCTTGAAATACCCCTCTCGGTACGCAGAGGAAGGGGAGGATATGCTTAACAGGATTGTTACTGGTGATGAGTCGTGGATGCACCACTACCGACCCGAAACATGTAATGGAAACGTCCTTCTTCACCGTCAACAAAGATATTGGAAGGTTGTGCCTTCATCTGGTAAGGTCATGCTTACCGAGTTCTGGGATTCTCAAGGGGTGCTTGGCCCATTTTCAAAATAGAAAGGAGCACGTGACTGCCGTATCATACAGTAGAATTTTGTTGCTGCTTTGGGATGCAATGCGACAAAAATGTCCAGGCCTATTGACGGGAGAAATATTGCTGCATCACGATAATGCCAGGTCGCATTCGGTCCGCTTGACCCAGGCGAGAATTGAAGAATTAGGGTGGGAACTTCTTGAACAGTCTTACAGTCCCGACCTAGCTCCAAGCGACTGTCATCTGTTTGGTCCACTCAAAAAACATCTTGGCGGCAAACATTTCGAGGGTGATGACGATGTTCAACGAGAGATACGCACGTGGTTCAGACGTCAGCCCAAACAGTTTTATGCAGCAGGGATTGGGGCATTGATATAGCGCTGGGATAAGTGTATTAATGTAGATGGAGACTTTGTGGAAAAATAAAAATTGTTTTGGCTAACTATTTCGCCAATTATTTTTATAGCTTTTTGTGACCTACTTACTGACTTTCCCTCGTATGTTTTTGCATATGTTCAATTTATTATATAAAAGATTTTTTGAGACGTGCTATTTTAATCGATCCAAAATACATTTTAAACTCAAAATAAACAAAAAAAATGGAAATTAGGTGATGCGTAGGTAGGTATGTCCAAATATTTAACTTTTGCTTTTAATTACCAAAGCATTGTTTTAACTATGGTTACAGGTATGGGTTTCCGATAATACGATGGAGCAAATGCCGGTAAGTACTACATTTTTATGAACATATTGAAACTTATTTTGCTGAATACAAAATTTTAATTCAAATTTAATTTGGCAAGTGGGAGTAATGGGTTCGATTTGTACTGGAGCTGAATTTTTTCAATTAATTTCATTCATTGTTTAACCCGTTAATTTGTGAAAAATGGAATAAGCAAAATTCATAACACACAAGAGTACGATCAACTTTAATCAATTTTATTAACCCGTTTACTCCGTCACTTTCAATGAACCTGATGGAATAAAAGGCATGTAGTTTGTAGGACTCCCAATGATTGCCTGAACTATTATTTACTTATTCCAGAAAATTCATAGGTATACGCTTATCGTGGGTTGTTACAGAAGCAGCAACTGTAATATATACTGTGTGTCCCAGATTGAGTAGGTTACCATGTGTATCTTTGATTATGACCTTAATAATTGTCAATAAATGTTTCATATAATAAGATCATAATAGTTGATGAATATAATCATGCCTACTAGCGTACCATTTAAAATTAAAGTAATTATTTTTTAAATTAATTTTTTATTCAGATAGGTTGTGACGTTTTTTTAAAGAGAAAGAAAAATACTACTTAGCTGTAAAAATCCAATAAGAAAGTTACTGCGAATATCTTTGAAACCGCCATTCTCAACGGACTCTGAATTAGCACTAATGAATTAGCACTAAAAATTGTACAACTTTGGTACTTTAAGCAAGTCTCTATGTGGAATAATAAAAAATTTACCATGGTAACCTACTCAATCAGGGACACCTGTATACGGGATAAATAAGTTAATAAATATTTTTCTTCTGCGTTTTTTCACAATTTGTGATCCTAATTAATCCTTTTGTTCTTTACTTCAAAATTTAGATGTGGTGTCCACCAACTCCACCCCAACAGGACACCGATGTCTATATAGACCAAACAATGGCTTTCCTTTATGACACAAACGTAATGACTGAAATGCAATTACCACCAGTTTATGTAAAAAAAGAAAATAAACGTTCACGTCTTGAAGCGGGTTTGGTAGACAGTCGCAGAGCCCTGAAAATTCATAGGAAAGATGAGTCTATGTATGCTCCTAGATCTCTTTTCGAGAAACCATCGCCAGCTTTGGTAAAAATCAGACGTGACATGAAGTTACAACGATTTAGAGGCATAATTCGAACACCCGTACCGATGCCGAGTACCAAATTAGCTGTGTCGAAGCCGACATCTGAACCACCGTGCTTCCACAATTGGACTATTCACGAAGACTTGGCGTTATTGAAGGTGGTACAATCATTTCAAGGACTTCCTTTAAATCTGTTGGTGGTGACGCGTGGACATACACCCAATTGGGATTTTGTGGCCGATTACGTAAATACTGTGTCTGTAACGTATAGAAGCCCAAAACAATGTCGAAATCGTTACGAGACGGTTTTAATTCCGCGTGAGGAAGGCAAACAGGTATTTGATACATCACCACGTAAGAAGAAACTGAAGAATAATTTACCGTACAAATTTCCTATGCAGAATAAATCGGGTAGGCCGATGCGAACATCGCAATTGTATGCGCAGGATAACAACAGCACTTTCTCGCAGAGTTTGATTAAACGATACGATGCGCTGAAATTAGTCGGGAATAAACGGACTTCTGGTACAAAGACAATCTTAAACAATCCGTGTTTGAAGAATCCTAAACATGCCGCGGTTTTGAACGAGTGCGGTATCGATCTGGATCATCCGGTTTTGCCGGTAGAGGTCGCTGCTAGGAGAGCAGAGCGAATTGCTAGAGAAAAAAAAGTGCCCGAACAGCAGCAATTAGCAGCACAACGGTTAGCATGCGAGGACGAATATTTTACGAAAAACTTAACTACTTTTGTTGATTTAGATTACTTATTAAGGGAACAATAAATGCAAACCAAGGAAATTCGTCTGTCCAGGGAAACAGTGGAGCTTCTATAGCTGGGTCTTCGGTACAAGTTGTTACATCTCCCCTCAATCAAGTAACACTGGTACAAACTACAACTGCGGTAACAACTGTGATAACGACCGTCATCACTACCCCTAGCACTCCACCCAGTAAGAAACAATAATGCAGTAGAATACGACATCATACATTTGCGTTGTTCTTACAGGTTCTATAAAAACCCAAAGGATCGTAGCTTCTCCCATGCAAACTGCCACAGTTTCTGTTTCTGGTTTGTGTCCATCACAGTTACAAGGCACTCAACGATTGATTGTCTCTGGAACTCCAGCACAAGCAAAAGCCGTAATTGGCGGAACTGCAGTTTCAGGAAAGACCATAAGTCCTGCGCAGTTGAATATGATACGTCAAGCTAATTTGAAGCAGCAACTGACGACTATGCGCTTGCAAACAGCGGGAATAGTCGGAGCTCAAATTGTGAAGACGACCACGGTGTCAATAGCAGGACAGTCAACCCTTCAATTGCAGTTTACCCAAGCGCAGCCTCGAGCTCACGTAAATGTAAGTACATTTTTTTTACCTTTCTACATACCTTGTGCGAAATACGTATATAGTAACTTTTGATCGCCTGTGTTCGTGAAAAGAAAGGAAGGGGGTTTCTCTCTGCCTCGCCAACGCATTCCTTTAGTACTGAATTACGGCAGGCGCATACGTTGTTTCTTTCATTCATAGTACGTTTCTGTAATATCATATTTTTTTACTTTATTTTTTCTTTCCACATATGATAAAGTTTTTGTTCCCGTGTAGTAAATGATCCGTTATGCCAACTTTATCTTTGGAACACGAAAAGATATTAATATGTTGTTATGTTATCACTTTGGTAAATCAATCCGGCAAATTACAGGATCGTTTCTTACTGAATTCGGCGATGGTATTGCATACTAAGCAGTCCGACACATATTTAAAAATTTTGAAAACGATGGGTGCTTGTATTCCCACAAACAAAAATAATATGGCACCAAAAACTTTGATTTGTGGAGTAGTGGAGGAACAGCTACAATTGTCAAATGGCAATAGCAGACAAATTAGTTAATGTGTCTGATAACACAGTCCTTAAAAAAATAAAGTATCGTTCGCACAGATCAGGAAAATCAAACGAAATATTTCTTATTGATAAGTAGGAAAGTATTTTCTAACTTACGGAAAACCTTTTTTACTTCACAGAGCCAAGGTCCTTCATAGAGAAAAACTGGTATTAACACAAATGTGTGAAAAATTGCTGCATATGAAATGTAGGCTACCCTACACATTTATATAATCCTAATTGTTTTTATTTTCTAAATTTTATGCTAACCCATAACTAGTTTTTTTAGTCCATAACGATCGTACAATGTTAATTTTTTGTTGCAGTACATTAAACCTGGAACAGTTACTATAGGAGCAAAACAAGGAATTACCAGAACTGTAACTGAAAGTGAAATGAATCAATACATCAAACAAAGACATCTGCAACAGCAACAACAGAAAGCTCTTGCGGCTGCAGCTGCTGCGAATAGCGGACAACCAACTACTATACAAAATCTGTCTCCACAAAGTTATGTTCAAACTATACAGCAACCTGGAACGTCAGGAACGCAAGTGGCTACTTTAGTGAAAGCGGTTTCGAGTAGTGGAGTGACACAAACTGTTACAATACCAGTAACTGGTGTAACTTTGGGGCAGGTGAAAGCTCTAGCGCCTGGAACTACTATAAAGACTACTACTCCTCAACAGATACGTCAAATACAGTTTCAACAGCAGCTTCTTGCTCAGAAGAAGCACAATCCGAAGATAGCGGGAATCACTCAGATGGGTAAAGCCACCGTGCCCGCTCAGGTGTTTGTAGGTTCAAAGCCTTTTCAGAATTCAATCAACGTGCAGCAGTTCATAAAATCGCCTTTAACAGTACAACAGGGTAGTATACAGTCTGTTGTATTGAAGAGTAGTCCACGTGTAATTCCTATGAGTGCTACGCAAGGTGGAAATAAGCCGACTATTCAGGTAAATCTTGTAAAACACTTGTATACCAATTGTTATTACTGTTATTGATAGGTTGTTGCAGCGACATCTCAGGGCATTACAGCAACAATGCGACCTCAAAGTTCATCGTCATTAGCCGGAGCTCTGACAAGCATTAAAGTGCCGAGTAATGTTTCGTCACCTACGCATATCTTGTCGCAAGTTTCGGCGGCACTTCAAGGCCAGAATGTCGCGAGGCAAAGTAGTCCAATGCGCATTCAGGCCGCAACACCTGGTACAGCTACTCCGATAGTAGCTGTTTCAGTACAATCTGGTAGTAATATGCAAACTAACGCTTCACCTCAACCTATCGTTGACAAGACCGAACAAGTAAGTAGACTGCTGAAAAAGTAAGTGGTTTTATTTTTAAATGATTTTTCAGTGTTGTTAATTAGTTAATTTACCTAAACTGGCTATTAGGGCGTTCAAAGTTTTAGAGCTGGTGCATTTAATTAAAATACTCATTAGATATTTAATTTTGTGTAAACAGAACCCCCTAAGTACTAAAGTTGGTTTATTTAGAAATTGTTAAGCAGCAAAAAATGTTAAAAAAAAGAAAAAAATAGTATGCAATTGTAATTTTCCTATTAAAAGATAAATAGTTTCCAATAGTGTATTGTGTGTGTATATTTTTACGACAAAATATATTTCGTATATACATACTTACAACCTTGGTAAGCAGTAATTTTAAGATGGAAAAGTGAAATCATATCAATTCATATTGAGATTTGTACTACAGCTGCTATAGTTATTGATGATGGCGGATCATATTTAGAGAACTCGCATAAACCTGCTAACCTGTTTTACTAGTTATCTGGCTTGAATAAAAAAATATTTTGTGAATGTACATGATCAACGGTTTTATAATTTTTGAATTCGCTGACTAACTTTTCACACTTGAAACTACCGCACTTATAATTTCTAATACACTTGTAATATAGCTACGTTGTGTAGTGTGATGTATTTCACATGTGAAGAAAATGCACAACCTTATTAACACGATTTTTTAGAATTATGTAAATAAAACTAAACAAACGAAAGACGGGCTTTTTTACAGTACCAAGCATAAGTCAACTATTTGTCTAGGCCTGCATTAAACTGTGTCAGTAACATTTCAGAGTATAGCGAACGTGCTATAAAAGATGCTTGTCTGTTACAATTTACCTGGAACAACATAGCTTTTAAATTTATTTCTGATTATAGTTTTCTTGGAATTTTTTAAAAATAAAATAACATCTGTGTACCTTCATACCATTTAAATTAAGTTAGGTGTCACACAATACCTTTGGAAATTTTTGCACATATTCATATTGTGTTCTTTCAATTAATATTATCTTTTAGTGGAAATGCCACATTTATATATCTATAGAGGGTTATTTAAAAGGAATTAGAATATTCTCATTTTTTTACGAAAACGAAATTAAGTACAACAATATTTTCTTGTACCTATTGGTTAACTTCTTCATTTCTCATATGTATTGTTTATTTGTCAGATACTATGAATCATTTGTATTTATTATATAATAATAGTTATATAACATGCACCAACACTATAACACAAGCAGTATTTTTCCTTGTTATGATCCTTAGTAATCATGGAGTAGTTACTTTCTTTTATTTATATTTTCAATAATTCAAATACATGGAATCCATATCTTTTTATTTGGTTTCCAATAATGTTCAGTTTCTTATGAAATGTGAAAAACGAAATAAAACTACGTAATTACCTGTTCTGTTTGTTTTCTCTATTTGTCTGTGATATGTCATAATTAAAAATTAAAGTTAAAAGGGAATAAAACGTAAACATGATGATTTACATATTGTTTTGTATTCTCCCTTTTAACAAATACTATCTATATATGTATATATTTTTTGTATGATGTAAATACCTGTGTAAAACTAAAAATGACCTGTTTTTTTATATACCATAAATAAATTATAATTTTTTAAAGTACAACCGCTTGTGTTTTTATTTTTACATTGTATTTTTTTAAAATTTGTTATTTGATTGGACCTGGTTTTCACATGAGATAATATTAGTGCATGCGCTTTACCTTCTTTTTTATTTACTTCACTTTCATCGATAATAATATGCTCCAATCATAACATTGATAAGAGAACTTGAAATTGTTTTTACTTTCAGGGATAACGAGCGGAGTTTTGTGTAAAATACGTGTAAATCTTGTAATAAAATTGTTATGCAGATAGAAGTTTTTTGATACCTACAATTTATCGACAGTATGACCTGTATTGGTTATATAGAGTGGTGGTAAGTAGCCACACATGTTAACACAACAGTATCCAAATATTTAGATTTACCATAATTTTATAAGCTATGTTTTTATGTTGGCGTAATGAGAGTATTTACATCAGTTTATAGTTGGTTAAAGCATCCTCTTAAAATGAATAAAAATCAGGTGACCGGGTGAAATCTATTGGTTCTCAAGTTCTCTACAATTTTAATCGACAAAGATATAAAATTAAATTGGTTTTAGTAATCACACTGTAAACCAGTATAAAAGTTATACACATATACAAATAGTTATCGGTAATCCTACATTTTAGGGACCGGACCCGGGCGCGTGCGCCGAGTACTCACAAGCCACACCCCTTTCTACAGGATTATATTAAAAAGTTAACGGAGGAAAATATAGACAATAGAATTAATTTAGATATACTTGTAGTATCTGACAAAATTAATAAGTAAATAATTTGATAAACTATTTACATCACGACTTGTAAGAATTGTTAATATTAACTACCTATAAATAAAGACTAATATAAAAATAAAACAAGGTGACGGCTTTATTTACTATAAAATGCATGTAATCAGTATTAATACATACATAGATGGCGCAACCTGTAATTAAAATTACACATTTCTTTGTATTTAATTTTGACGTTTTTGTCTGGTTATTTTTAACAATGCAATAAAATTTAAAACCATCTATATTTTTAACTAATTTGGATTCCCAATTGCAAAGAGAATATATCTATAAAACCTAAGGCGTGTTTCGGTCTGTTTATTTTTTGATATCCCGCGACCAGGTCCCTAAAATGCAGGACTTACTGATTTTAAAAGAATCGAATTTCCCTTTCAATTCGAGTAGTGTTTCCAACATGAAATAAATATGGCAACAATTTACTGCTCTCGATTGCACGGCCTCCTACGCAGACAACCTTTATATACATGCGGATCTCTTTAGACGGAAAAGGAACGGAAACAGAGACCTCAAATATACTTTCGCCAACTAAAACAACTATCACCGCGAAATTCAAATGAGCCTTTAATGCCAGATCAATGAATACGAACTTGATTTTTCTTTGAAATTATACTTTAAGAATGGATATATAGTCATTTCGAAACTGAAAACATAATTGTGTTATTATATTAAATAAGGTGATGTTTTTATTAAAACACCATTGTTTTCTATTTACGAAAAGAACTCACAATGAGTATATACATGATACTATCCTAAAGTACAAGGGTATAATATTGAAGTAATTGGAGAGATAATTATAAAGTTACTTATACCATTCGTTCATACTATTGTATCCATGAAATTGCAATAAATGGATTGAAATTACACCTAGGTCATTCTAGGTACACAACTATTTGGCTTCCACTGATTTATATACTTTTGTACAGCAACAACATGAAATTATTCTTAGAATATAATAATCGCCAATGAACACAAAACATTAACCAGTGACTTTAACATAACCTACAATCAAGAACAAAAACAAAATGCATATAGTCGAAACCATGAAAGATGATATACGTCCAAGAATCTTTTTGCGTATGCATGAAGCCCAATGCTTTATATTATCGAGAACTCTTTATTTATTCTTCTGTGCTGAATACTAATAGATTAACTTCACTAAATTACATTATTGGCACTCAGTGATTTTACATAATATGGCATGTGTTTTCGCGTATATTACGTTATTTGTGGCGACATCTAAGCAGCGCTTTCCCCAACTATTAGCGTAGTTCCGAACCGTGTTCCAAAGGTTCTCATACAAGTGTATACCCACTGGCCTCCTACATACTCAATCTATACAGTAAGAGCGATTGCCTGGTTGCCATCCGATTTTACATAAAGTCTGCTTCCAACTGTTTGCTCCATATATAGCAGACAACCCAAATAACACGACAGAAACGATATTAATATAACATAAATAGACTTGGAGTCACCGACCTTGTATATCTTCAGTTCAAGGTATTATTTTTGTTTCATGCCAGTCGATTTCATTATGTTTCTTTTGTAGTTTCGTTAATATAGGGCGGCAAATTTGAAAACTTGGTATTTTAGTTTTCCTTATTCATGTAGAAGGTTAACTTAATAAGATATTTTATTGTTTATTTGTTGTAGTAGTATATGTTTTAATTATAATTATAAGTATATTTCAGTAGTGTTACTGCAAAACATGTTATCTGGCATTTTTGTGATTTTATTTTATTTGTATCATTGTCATAGCTATTTATACTACAAATTGTTGACAATTAAATCATTTATAACAGTTATTAACAGTCGAGACTATAGATTAGGCTAGAATCGACAAGGTTATTACGTTTCCTATCTCTACCTCTATAATCTTTGCCAATATAATCAATTTTAGCAATTTTCATACTCAAGCAATTAGAAGCAAAAATGTACACAATGAAAAGCCTCAAGTTTTAAAATTTTAATTACCGTATTTATTCTAATTAACGCCGGTATTCCAATAACCGCCGCATTCTAACAGACCGAATGAAATAAATTCGATATGTAATACTATACTACTATACTATACTACTTATTTTTTGAGATGGATAGCAAGAATAAAGAATAAATAAAAATGAGCATTTGGTTAGATTCGAAATAAACGCCGCACTCTAATAGATGCCGTAAATGATTAAACGCTGGGGCACCTATTAGAATAAATACGGTGCGGTGTTTTTATATTCTGCTTTTATTACTAAGAATCACTGGATGATAAAATAAATGCTTTGCCAAAAATTAAGTATTGTGGAGCTGCGGCGTTGTATATGTCCACAAATACAATATATACATACAAGGGCTGCGGCAATGCATGCAACTAGGCAATCAAGTAAGCTCCATAAAGTGGCGCTCTCTATCAAGCAATGTGTACCTTGAACCAAAGATAGATATAGGTTAGATTGGAAGCCTATTGGCGCTATATGTTAAATGTTTTGCTTTATAGATGTCGCAGCGTTGGTTCAAATAATATTCGCGCCGCGTTTGTCTTGCAGACAAGCAGACAATTCCTACATGAGCATTGACCGAACAGTTTTCAAACAGCTGTTGTGTGTGTCGTGTACATGCTAAGCGAATACCTAACCTAAATGTGTCGCGTGTTTAACCGCGGTTTGATTGTTTTAAGTGTTGTGTTTTTTGATTGATGCGCGGGTTTCTTCGCCGTGTGCCGCTGGGGATCGATTGAGAGAAGGGCCAAGGAAATGTAAGTTACCCAGTTTCTTAATTCTTCTTTGGTTGTATTATTTACGTTAAACGATGTACCGTTCGCTTAGCTTGTATGTACGTCAGTGAAACAGCTATGTGATAGTAAACATTAGCACTGCGTGTATTAATAATTTTCTTTATTATAACAGTGCCTTTAAGATATTCAGTATACACATCCACTGTTTACTTTTTGCTCATTAAAGCAATTGGGTTAGTATTAAATATAATGTCAGTTATGACAGACGTAGTTTTGAGAGTTATCCTGGAATTTCTTTAAGTTTTAATAAGGAGATAGGATTATTATTGTACTAATGAAGACGGAAAGTAAAGTTGCATAATAAACAATTGTAGTGAATATGTTGTGAGGTCATGAAAGTTTTGAGAATGTTCCTCGAGAGTTACCCTTAGCCTACTTTCGAAGGCATTGTGTATTAGGTACACACAGTTCTTTAGTTTTTCTGTGCTCCTGTTGTCTGCTTATTGTTACTGGGAGACTGGATTATCGAATTTAAAGCGGCGCTGAGATTTTGTTAAAAAAGTTTTATATATGAGTTTCAGATAGCAAAAATGTTTGATGTTCTACATGAAAATTTGTATTTTATAAAATTCACGTTGGTAGATTTATAACCAGACAGTATTTAATTGGCATATTTCATTTGTTGCCTGGTTAAAATAGTTTTTCCTCAGAAATCAAAATTTGCAAGAGTAAAAAAAACTTAAAACATTGTTGGATGCGAGGAAGTATTATTGAAATATATGTGGATACCCTCCGACGAATTAACTTCATATTGATATTATGACAAAATTGCAAGATTATTTAATTATGCAATAGGATTGTACTTATACATACATATGTATATTTAATTAACACTATCAATACATCGTATTTTTTGAGATACCTACCAACATTTTCTAGAAATTAAAATAATATTAATCAAATGTGATAAAGTAGCAACAGCTTTAAGTTTTTTTAATAAATATTCTGTAGAATTTGTCTAAAGTATGGGAGAGGTACGCTGATGGCATTTTTTGCATTGATACGGAAAAATGTAGACTAAAGTGACCAAATATTGACAATTATCCACAATTGTTACTAATAACCGTTCGTGGTCGATAACTGTTTTAACCGGTTTCCGATTTTCGATATTCACAGGTATCAAATTAACTGGTGGCCGATTACGCTCCATCCAATATTCTCTCAAGAGTGGAACATTGCATCGTTCTCGGTCCCCGTTTTCGTTTTTCGTTCTTGGTGCCCGTTCTCGATTCTCGTTCTTGGTCTCCGTTCTCCGTTACTAAATATAATATTCAGTCGGTGATTAGTAGTCCGATATGTACGATTGTTTCTTGCTTGTGTTTAGACTGAATACGAAGCGGCGGAAGCGGTACTTTTTCCTTGTTCATTTAAGAGAAAAAACAATTTAATGGTCCAATTTAAATTAGAAACTATCCTGGCGCTGTTTCTTTAAGTTAATAATTCGATATGCATTTCTATTTCTTAAACGTGTCTACGTTGTATTCTCCTTTTGGGCTAGTTGCGTGTTCTTCTTTCTGTAAATGTATTTAGATATGTATAACCGATCCTAATAGCGAAATGTTTCTTATTCCATTAGAGAACTGATTATAATGTATAGCACAGTTATTATATATTACATGTAACAGTTAATATGTATAGCATATCCAAAGCGCCAAGGACGATAATAACGAGAAATGTTTAGAATAACGGTTCTTGGAAAATAACGTCGCAGTGATCACGGTTATTTGAAAATAACCGTTTTTCCCATCCCAGGATGGAATAAATATCGATGCAAGTCATTGATCGTAAATGATGTCTTATACGGCGCTGTTACTAAATCACGTTCAGAATGGTTTTTCATTCAATAAATAAATATTAGCTTTTGTTATTTATCCTGGATGTTTTTCTACGCTAGGTATTGATTAAAATAGTGATGTTCCTATCAAAATAATGGTAATCCTAGTACATTAGTTATGTTAGTTATTAAACATAGTATAAGGTAAAATTTATTTATATAACATTTTTATTTTATTTATTGCAGTTTATTCACTCTTATCATCTTGCTCCCAGGAAATTAATGGGCTCACATCTTCTTTATGAAATCTTACTTCCCTATCTCATCACTGCACAATTTCATTTGCATTTCATTCATATCCATCGTGACCAATGTGCCTATTACAGTATCTTTTCATGATTCTCAAAATATTTTCAATTGGGTTGAATGTGCAATGATAGGGAGGTAGACGCAGAAACTTATGACTGCGCAAAGATAACCATAACGGTTTCTTAAAATAAGATAATTAATGTGCGTTTCAGAATTTAACAAATTGGTTTAGGTGGCATATGTGGCATAAGCACTGTTGAATGCTATGTTTGACCTGATTTGCCTTGTATTTTGAAACGGCTTTCGAGAACAAGATCGCGCCACATAACCAACTGTCATATTGACTGTCATTCAACATCAATTTGAAATTCTTCAACCATTATTTTTGGGGTGTGTGGGTGAAATGATTAGTTAGATTGTAAATACTCTAACTCAGAGATTATAGCGGCAACGTAGCGATGGAGTGGATTCTAGCCTTATTTATAATCTCAGCTGTTAGGTAAAGAAGTTTAATGGCGACCATGTTAATTAAATTTGTCACCTTAGTTACATGTTATTAATAACCATATAGAAAGCCAAATATTTTGGGAGATTATATAGTATATTCTTTGTTATTTAAAGATGAGTTGATTGCAATATGCAAGTTTTGTTACAACAATAAGTTTAATAAACTGAATGTCGTCTTCTCCAACTTACCAAGAGATCCTCTGTTGTAAGTAAAATTTCGTACAACTGTATAAAGATACCGAATTGATACCTATACCCTATGCCGTATGCCCTAAGCCCCATACCCTATACCTATATTTGTGTATATCTATATTTAATTTCTGAATTTTTAAAAGTTGTAGTATTACATAATTTATTAATCTCACACAAGCGAGTTTATAGTATCTATAAATAAAGCATATACTACTATAACAAATAAAGAAGAAAATATCTTACTAAGTTCAACTTCTACACGAATCAGGAATACTAGCATTAAGAACAGTGGCATTAAAATACCAAGTTCTCAAATTTGCCGTGTTATATTAATGGAATTAATGAAATCTACTAGCATATTACATACGTCTCAGCTGCTAACTAACCATGTAAAAACTGGTGGCTTTTGGGCGTGGGTTCCTTACGAGCGTTTACTGTCTTTACCTCTATAATCTCTGCTCTAACACACTAATAAGCACTTTTACTGCTGATTTATGCCACACTTACTACTTGTTCTGTGGATGATCACCAGAATCGTATCCAAATTAAATGCGTTTTGTATGCTCATGACTTAAATTTTTTTCCATATACTACAATTTACAATAAGATTTGCTATTGCAGATAGCGGACTATAACTGTCTGCCACTAAATGACAGTACGTTTAAAGCAATGGTTTTCAGCAGAAGGCAAACTATTACATATTACGTTTCCTTATAAAATGAATGAAACAATACTTGAACACTGCAAACTTTTCAAAAACTTGGGCATTCTTCTCGATCCAAAACTTTCTTTTAATGAACACGTTATAGAAACATGTACTCAAGGTAGGTTTTATATCTAGAAATACCAGGCAGTTGAGCAGTTCTGCTTTGATTACAATGCCTTTGTTCGAAGTTAGAGTATTGTTCAATTGTATGGAATTCTGGATATCTGTAGATATTTATATTATCGTAAACACTTATTATTTATTTGGCATAACTATAACTGTGATAGCCTACTAAAAGAATTTGGATATACGAGGTGTGTAAATTAAGTAATGAGACTGATATTTTCAAATATTTTTATTTGAATATAATTACAATTGAACGTTGTCTCCCTCAAAATAACTCCCTTGGGAAGCCACACGGCGTTGGAGACGATTCTTCCATTCCTCATAGCAGTGCTGGAACTCGGATATTGAAATCGCCCTTAGCTGGTCGGTTGAATGTTTTCGAGTGTCCCAAAATGATGTCGCTTCAGATGAATTTTCAATTGGGAAGAGGAAAAAGTCACAAGGACTCATGTCAGGTGGATAAGGAGGCTGAGGAGCCACAGAAATATTTTTACTGGCCAAAAATGGATGGAAAAATTATGGAAATTGCTGTTCGAGAACCTCTCGGAAAAAATGGTGATTAATTGTTTAACTTTGAGGCAACGATTCCCTGGCTATCAAAGAAACAAATCAGCATGCTCTTAATCTTTGATTTGCTCATTCTTGCTTTCTTGGGCTTTGAAGAGCCTGAAGTGCGCTATTCCATGCTTTGGCGTTTTGTATCTCGGCCATACTCGAACACCCAACTCATCATCAGTAATGGACGTTCCAGAAAAATTTCATTATTTTCAATCGATTCCAAAAAGTCGAGGCACCTTTCTCACCTGATGTCCTTTTGTTCCTGCGAGAGGTTAGAGCAGGTCCATCTCATTCCCAATTCATTGGTCAAAACTTGATGGACGGTGGTGTGAGACAAATTCAACTGTTCCCCGATCATTGTGACCGCTAACCGACGATCTGAACTCACAAGATCGCGGATTTTGTCGACATTGCCATCTGTTCTTGCAGTTGCCTTCCGCTGCGTGGCTCATCTCCCAGCGACTCTCTTACTTCTGAAAATGTCTTAAACCACCGAGAAATCTGGGCTTTTGGCAAAACACTGTCTCGTAGGTCTGCTGAAGTTTTACAAAAGTTTCTGTTGCACTTTGCCCACGTCTGAAGCAAAACTTGGTAGCACACCGTTGCTCGAAATTAATGTCTTTCATTTGTAGAACGCACTACGAAAACCGTGTTCACGGAAAAAACAACAACGGACAACCAAATGAATCGAGTTCAAACTTGCAGTGAACGCGTACTACAATGTCTACTTGCCGCCCCTCCATTTTCCGTGCTTCCCGTGTTGCCATATCAAACGCTACGTTGTCAGTCTCATTACTTAATTTACACACCTCGTATTTCACTATGTAGAAGAATAATATTACAAATGGTCACCATTTTTGGTCCGGTTTTGTTGAGTTTATTACATTTTTATGTGCTTAGTTTAAATAATCCTAATAGCATTACGTTTAACTCCTCAGTCAATGTGTAGGGGTGTAAACAATCAGAGTAGTAAGTTGAATATTTTCATTATTACTTTCAGCTCTTTGAAAAAGCTATTATTAGAGAAATTTTCATAATTGTCTATGCACATGTATATATATAGTAGCTTAGTTTCTATATATAAACATATTTGGGAGGCCTAGTAAATTCCAGATAATAATTTGTAATACAAATATATCTAATAAAAATTAAAGCTATATAATCCTTAGTCGAGCAAATATGTATATTTCAAAGATAAATGTGAAATTTTGGATAATTTTATTAAGATAAATGTACACTAGCCAGAAACTCCCGTCTTTTTTGCGATATAAACTTGCATGATTATATTATTTTATATTAGCAGCTATTTTGTTTGTGTCTTGGCAAGTAGTTGTGAGAGAAATATCACGTATTATTTCAGAAAATATATCTTGGGTGTTTACACTGACTAAAAGTTTGGGAAAATTGCTGATATATTTTCTTCCAATTAAGTGAAGGATTTTGTTGGATCAGAAATAGGGAAATTCTTTTAAATTTTATTATTCAAATTTGATTTGAAATGTCAGTGCAACAAACTAAATATGCTGCTGCGGCTACATATTCTTACGTTTGTTGAAAAAAACTGAAAAGTAGAAAAGGGTGGAGGCAAGAAAGTGGATATCGAGAAGATCCAGCCTTGGAGAAATAAATAATTATTAAATCTTAACGATAGAAGTTTACATGAGCGTAGTGACAGTGCCCATGTTTTTATGCCGCTGCAATTAGGTTCGCACCGATTGTTAGAAGTTTATGATCTTGCGATTTCGATTGTAGCTTACGGAGTTATGATGTATTGTTCTGTAAGACATATATTAACGTAGGATCTCCTAGTTCTTTAAAAAAAATTGTATGTACACTGTAGCGAAAGTTATGATTCATTGTAAAATTACAATGAATATTTGCATCGCTTTTATAACATCGTAATCGAGGTTTACTTTAGCATTTATTAATCACGTAGTAAACGTGAGAAGTTTGACGATGTTTATTTCAAATATCTCACAGCACCACGTGAGCTTGACAGCAATTCCTTAGCTTTACTTAAGAGATATGTACATTTTAGGAATCACAACATTTTTATTATTTTCTTGAATTTTTTAACCCCCATATTATCCGTAAGTGTACATATTATGTAACAGTATTCATTTTTTGCCATGTAATTGTAAAGACATGCCGATTTTTATTCAAGAATTCATTGTGCAACTGTGGAACGTTAGGTATTTAGTTTCTGTGTTCCTGTTCTATCTTAAATAAGGAACATATCCACATGCGTAGAATAATTTTTCGAAAAACTGCATTTTTTATTCTGAATTAGTTTAACATTAAAAAGCTTGGTTTTAAGCTTAGATCATATATGGATACCGCTATCACCATATCAGACTATATACCGGGGAGGGTGCACTAGTATACCTTTGGTGTAAGCCAGCCGACCAATAGAGGGCTCTAAGTGCAAAACTTACTTAATAGAGGGCTTGAGTGTAAAATTCTAGAAGTCTGCATAGAGTATTTTAAATTTATGTTACAATTTCTTTAGCTGATAGTAGTTCTTTTGGTTTTTACTTATTGTTTAATCATTATCGTTATTTTTATTATTATTGTGTATTTCATCTATAAAGATTGACATGTCCCGCCTTAATTATTATTTTGTTAACGCACGTTAAAATAATTCATTGCCAGGTACCTGGAGCAGACTGTACTTTTTAGGGTAATTATATTCCTAATGGCTATGTTTTTGTTGAGTTGAGTAGATTAATGTTAGAGTGAATTGTTTTCCTTCAGATTCTTTAGTCTGTAAGGTGCTATCGTAGAAGTCGGTACGTGAATAAAATTATTGTTAAAGCTGGTTGGTGTGTTATTGTGTTTGGAAAATAACTAAATTTAACAATTTTGTGCGGCAGGAGTAATCCGAACAGTGTGTTTATCGTATTCCGTCTGGTAAGCAAAAAAGTTAATTCCAATTGTAAATATAACATTCAGGAATACGTTCATCGAAACCGTCAATGCGTGTTTTTTTTGCGCAACTTGTGCGCTCACTTTCTGAACAGAATTATAGTTGGAAATAGAACCTGTGCTACTTAAAAATCTGCACGAGAGGATACAACCAATTTTGGACACATTTTGTGAATGACATTATGCGAAAAAGGAACTTGTATAGAAGAATGAATAGAATTTTGGATGGCATTATGCATCCTGCCAAGTTTGAAATATGTCAGATTTGACGCGGTACTCTGTTTAGTTGTGTTCGCAGACCACCAGAGGCATAGGCACACAATTTTAACGTTAAGTGCCTCTTCTATCCTTACTATATTATCTCTGCTATATACGTTACTGTTTCCAACATGTACAACCTACGATTTTCGAGCTATTACTTTCTTGCTTATGAACATTACATGTAGCTATCCCTTATCTAACCACACGTCGAACCGGAAGCGGAAACGCAAGTGCAATCCGTGCGATTTGTTATGAGACGTATGCGATTTCACAATTGATTAGACTCTGATTGTCCTTACTCTCAATGTGAATTGTTGTTTATAAATGTCTATGAGCCAGCTATTTATCTCTTCTATGTTGTGAGGGAATTGTGTTTCATTGCTATCTATGTTTTATATAAACGAATTAAAAGGAAATACACTTTTTGCAAGATTTTAAATATATCGTCAGATGCCATTGTTAAGGCAGTTAAGTCAAAACATGTTTTAAAATAAACGACAATAAATGTGGACGAATTTGTATGTTTTCTACCAAATATTTTATTGCTTTTATTGCACCACTTGTGTTGTGCCAGTAGTTGTAACATGGAGAAGTAACCACCTTATTTATATTTTATGTTTTTTAACTTTTTAATGAATCTAACTTATCTTCTGCTTTATCTTCAATAACGACTTAACTCCCGTCTCTGTATATAAACAGAAACATACGAACAGTAACAAACAAATTAACATAAAAACTACAAATATTGCATTTTATTCTGAACAAAAAATTAAAAATTGAGTTAACAGGATAGATCTTAAGAAAACTTAAAAACACTTCAGGCTGTCCAAATATATACAAACTATACGTATTGCAATAACACACAGTAGTGCTATGCTTTCTTCTTGTTCTTCATTAAAGGATAAACATCAGAAATTCCTAAATTTGTCATTATTCTTATGAAAATATGTAAGCCGCTTTGAAAAGGTAGCAGATCCTTTTTTAAAACTGATATGGGAACTTTGTTTTTGTAAGCATTTACCAGTTGTAACTTATTTACTTTTCCTATACTTTCTAAATTTATCCTTTAAAAAGGTATTTTGTACCGGATTCTTTAATATCAACTTTAGTATAATGCCCATTCACTTGAAGATTTTAATTAACCATAACATGCCTATTTCTACGGCTATTATTTTTATAAATGGGAATTGTTTTCTTGTCTTTAATCACCAGTAAATCACCAACATACTGCACCTGTCTGTTAAAAATTAAAATTTCATTAAAGATATATTATCATCTGGAAATTTACTTTGGAAATTATTACTACGAGCTTCGAGTGGAAATAATCGCCTTTGATCGCCCCACCTGTATACTTTTTTCCTTTAGAGTGTTTTGTATTCTCCATCTGTTTCATTTTTTTACTACGTTTATTTCTACTTAACCTAGTGTCACTGTTACTGTTTCTTTTATTGGTTGGTGGCAATGATTCAGCTTGGTAAGATACCAATAACCGTATATTAGACAAAAATACGGCCACTTATTAATGCCTATGATATGTTGGAAACGCACTTGGGAAATATAGCTGCATCCATGTAATATATATGATCTAAAGCTCAACTACTTCGGCAATACTTGGAGCAAAGGCTGTTGGATTGGAAAAAGAAAACAGGAGTCGTTGAGTGACCTCCTCGATTTCCAGATTAATTTCTTCTAAAAATCTTCTTAGATTTCTTAGGTTACTTAAAAAGTAAAATCTGTGCCAGGCAATCAATCCGGTGTCCTGCAGAACAATTCCAGAAATGCACCAAAATATCAAGCAACGTTTTCAATAATATTCTAGAAATACTGTATGGAAATTTATGGCAACTGCTGACAGTTTATTAAAATTAATAAATATATATATTTTCCCAACGTTAATTAATTTAGATATTATGCAATTCAATGAGATGTTACACATTTGCAGTTTTTCGCACAAGAGTTATAGTTGTTTGAATCAAACAGAAAGAAATTCAACGAATAGGGGAATGTTGCTAACGTAGCTTAGGTAAACACTTCAAGGGTTTACTTCAAACAAACATTGTTTGAATTCACCTAAAAATGACTAACAATTTCATTTTTGTTGACCTAACAAATTCCTTTTTCTCAATGTGATGTGCTACCCATGGTACATCTTTCAGTGAACTTATTGGTGAGGGAAATGACGTTTCAGAGTTGAATATAGAATAAAACTAGGTTTCCATCCTAAATAAAAATTCAGGCGTTTTAACATTTTTTTATTCCGTTGTTTCATTTTCCAGGGCGCAGCGTGTATAAAAATAAATATTAACAACAACAACCTCAAAGTTGAGTTCATCGAACCTTTTCTATATTTACACGCTTTCAACTTGTAAAATAAGACTGCACCTGCACTATTTTGCTTACTCCAAACTCATGATCTTACCAACACATGTCAACGCGCCTGTCGTATGTAAATAACCGCCTTTCGGGTACAGATGCGTCCGTCGACGTCTAGACGGGAGATCAAAAGGACCGCCCAAAGTGACGCAGTGATTTCCCGCAATATTCCAAACAAAAGCCAAACGTTCCTCCGCCAGGCACGCGTCCTACATTCTCACAATTACCGCACCGGATTGAGTGACTTTTTGTTTGTTTTGAATTTGCCATGGTTCTCTAACCGATTAGTGACAGATCAAGATATCCTGTAGATGTTGACAAAGTTCACATTGCGTACGATGTTAACCGGTATGGAACCGCCAATCGTGTGCGTGTGGACAATGGGACAAAAGTAAACCTGGACGATACGCAGCAAAACTTGCGAAAGTCAGCCTTGTTTATAAAAGATATACTACCTGTCGTTTGTCAATCGTCCAAGTTTACTTTTGTCGTATTGCACATGGCCGGATACGCGTGTAATTCTCTTTTGGATATTTTGTTTTGTTCGGATAGGCGAATATGTGGGCGAAATTGTTGTTGATTGATGTTATAGTCGGATTTGCGGTTGGGATTGTTGATAAAACGTGAAATTGATTTCGGTTGTATTTTTACCGTATCTACGCATACTGCGTTGACAAGATACTAAGCTATGTATAGTCTGACTAAATGAAAATGAATTAACGATTTTCCGTGTTAGAATTTAGCTAATTTGCAATGGTGAGCAACATACTATCTTCACAAAAGAAATGTAAACATAATCTCGGCATTCCGCAGTTCTTGCCATATGTAAATGTTACCAGGTAATCCTTTTAAGTGGTAAAATGTAAAATCCAGCAAATCAGCGTCAATAGAATACAGAATACTAGAAAGAAAATTGGTCATCGGGTTATAAAGTAATTTAGAATCGATGTGCAATAATGTTTCTTTTTCTATGGCTTACTTTAATAATACACTCGATTCCCCTTATATTTTGAGCGACATTAACTTCATTATCCCGCACTCATCATCGAGATCAACTAGGGCATTCTACTGTGCAAAGCCGAGGACTAACATGATGATCGTCTGTGTATAGAATCCGCACGCATTTTTATTAATTTTAGGTCTGAGACATGTATGGCTCGAAAACAGTACTGAACTTATAATTCTTTTATTTTTTTAACATATTTTTAGATTATTTAGAGTCTAAATGTGCACCTCCTCGTTCAAGACGTATGTACATATTTCATAACAAAGTCTCAAGTTCGTCGTCATGTTATCAAACAAGGGTTGTCTCAGTGGTGCGAAGAAGGCTAGAATAGCATCCTTTAATTCATGGATGATTTGTGGTGACCTTTTGAAAACGGCATTTTTTGGTCATGCCCACCCCAGACACTCGCGTTTGCACTATGTAAAGGAACTTCTTGAACTTAATCGGGTCTGGCAAATCCCATAAATCGATTTGTGCTCCGATTCACACGGCCCGATAAATGAAAATGTGCTTCGTCTGAAAACCATGCATTTGTAACGCGAGAATTCTGGCGCAATATTCCACTCTGGGGTAAACCGGGGAAATACCGACACCATGAGAGATTTTTAATTTTGTGTTTTTTGATTACAAATTGATGAATACCTTATCAGCGACAAATAATAGCTCAGATATTCCGCGAACTATTCTACATACCGTATTGTTAAAATAGTGGTAAGCTAGATCTTTATTATTTCTTTAACTGAACTCTGTTTGCTGTCGGGCAATTGTTCACTAACTCAAATGCCCTTTTGAGAGTTTGCTTACTCCATTTACCCTTATCTGTTTTTTTTTCTCGAACTCACCGTCTAAAATAGAGTGAGAACAATTTTCTCGGTGCAGACAAAACTATTCAACATATAATTGACACGGAAAATATCAACACCATGTCGATGCTTGCCTGTGTTAGGGTGTCGGTATAACCCCGGTATGCCTATATGGCGGAAATTGCACCGTATAGGATAACCTATCGTTTAAAAACTAACAACAACTACATTAAAATATGCGTTAGAAATTACGAATTAAAACAGCATAACAGTTGTTACACTATTGTAATTATTTAATAATCGTACCTCACTTCCCTCAAAACACTGAATTTACATAAAGGCTGTTAAAAAAACCGTCTTCAACACAACATAAAAAATAGTGTCTAGAGAACTCATTCATTGAGTGTTAATTTCGAAAAAGCCTGCTAGGCTGTGGGAATATCCAAAACACATGTATAGGATACAAAAAATATGGTGTCGGAATTGCTTAGTGTGTCGATATTTCCCCGGTTTACCCTACTGCGATAATCCTGATGATGTAGCTGTTGGTGTACCTGAATCACATACGAAAATGCACCCACCTCGTTGAGGATTCTTCGAAAGGAAGTTCTCTTTATACTAACATAAGTTGCAACGCTGTCCCTCCTTGGCTGACTTTCGGATTTTCGAATATCTGCTCAAGAACGCGTTGATGGTTATTGTTAATGTTAACTGTGCTGGGACGGCCCCCCACATTCCTTTTAAAATTACGGCATTACTCGGAGAACGTTGATTAAACTGTTGTGTGAATTTATCACATACATATCGCAGACTTGCGCAGTTGAGTCGACCAGAAAAACATTCTCCTCTGTACTTAACAACATTTTTAATAATTAGACACTACTAATTAATTGCTTAACGTTTACTTGATAGGTCTATACTATCTAATCCGACTATGACAGCGCGCGCATAGAGACACCCCCAACTTAGTTCCAGTACTGTTTATTTCCGGCAATACTGTATTAAAGGCGCTGCCACACGATGTGGCGAACCGCTGTTATGCCTCAATCGTTGGCCACTCGGTGATTCGGTATATGGTATATGGCATATGGCCACAAAATTTCCTTTATATTACAATTTTTCCCTTTTTATTTTCACAAACAGAGAAATTAAAAAAAAAAATAATTGCAAAAAATACGCTACGCCACTCGTTTCTTAACCTTGCATTCGTACATTCAAACGTCATTATGAAACTAGTTTCTTAATATACTATTAAATCACGTGTCACATTTTAACATTTGACAGCCAGAAGTCATCTTTGACACATTGCAGTATATTTTTTGTAACAATTAAGATACTGCGGAAAAGGTGTTTTTGCATTCATTTTTTGGAAGTGATATCGCAAAAATAAAAGCACCATTTTTCTATGTTATTGACAGTTTCTTATACAACGATTCGTTTGTGAGTAGCTATTATCAACCCTAATGTTTTAAAGTTTGGATTATGAATATCTTACTTTTCATTACGAATTCTACCAAATAGAGTCTTTGAATTCTAATTTTATGTCTAAACTATTTTCTGTTAAATAACGCAGCGTGACAGTTTATTGCCAAACCCACTATGTGTTGCTATACCCCCTCCAACGCACATGCATATGTGAAGTACAGCAGTTCTCATGATTCTTATTGTGCCACAGTAATTCATCCTATAGCCAGGTCGCTTCCTAACTCAGGGTATATTGTTGTAAACTGCACTGTGTTAAATATCAATTAATAAATTAAAACTTATTACTCCTATTTCTTTACAGACTTGTCCTTAACGTACAGTTACTTCTTTAATTTACTGTCCATTTAGTAGGTTAGGTCATATTGTCTAGTCTTTTGTTGTTAGTTGGTGTACGTATGTGTATGCTCCTATAGTTATTCACAGCTGAAAGCCCAGGAACTCGGTTTATGTGCTGACTATTAAAAGTTATTTAGGTTTATTTGTTATATGGTGGTTGGGTGTATTGTATTCTCTCACTAGGTGGCACTGTTAAAGCGGTTCATAATTGATATGCAGCCATAAAATGAATGGGAATTGTGTAAAGTGATGTTGCCTACACGTTTATTAATAATAGCCTGTTTGTGTTTTGCATTTCTGAATGAACTCCTGGAAAGCAGATGGCCAGAATGAATGTGCATAATCTAATATAAGTTAAGTTTTTATTTTCTTTTAATTAATTTGACCCAAATACTTAGAATTACATTGGTCAAGATTTATTATTTTTAATATATTTTATATTCATTATTTTATATTTATTATTTTATATTTTATATTGATAATGTTAAACCATTATCAAGATTTTATCAAAATTTAATGCTTATATGACCCTTGCAAATCATCAATGCAATATGTGATCAATACGTTACAAATGTAGCAGCTGTTATGATTGGTAGATAACAGTTTGACATTTTATTTATTGATTACATTTTGCGGTAGTTAGAGGAGCAACAGTTGAGAACAACTAGGGTTTAATAAAAAAAGACGGTTGGGAATCTGGAGAGAATAGATTTTAACAGCGGTGAAAACGGCCCGCGCGAGTTGAGATCGTGGAGAATAAGTTGAGTTCTTTTTTTTGTTTTACTTTGTGGTGAATTGGAGCGCGTAGATGCCCGACTCGATTAGGGATTTATTTCTCTAGACGACACGGTTGCTTAGTGGCCTATCTTTGGAGTACCAGCGTGCAGATAACCTAGACATTAGAACGGTATCTCTTTCTTATAGAAAGTACAACCGGTTTGAAGAGGTCGTGAACTTGAAACTGAAATCGTGAGTAGTACGCAGTTTAACAGCGTTTTGTGGGGAATGCGAATGTTATCGTTTTATTTGGGGATATAAAGGAAGCAACAGATTCGATATACATACGTTTAGTAATTCTGTGTTAAAATAGTTTAGTTCTTACTGCAAATAAAGGCGAGAACATGCGATCGCCTACAAATTTTGTCCGAGATTTTTTGCTTCTTGGAATCAATATTTTTAGATAAAATGTATGTACCTATTACGATGTAATATTACTTTAAACCATTAGAACTTCCTTATAGAGATTTATCAGACAAAATTATACTTACTTTGAAATTTTAAATGACATAAATCTTGCGACAAAAGTGCAAAATATGATAATAAATAAATACTACATGATTACTCTAATAAGTAGCATATAAGTTTGTTGCTGTTGTAAATTCTATTACGTTGAATAGCTCTGCTTTTTTGTGCAACATTCTTATTTATAGACATATACAGGCTGTCTAATAAAAAAAATCGAGTCCGTAGCGTCTTTATTAATAGGCCGATTTTAATAATTGAAACGAAAAATTAAATGTAGGATGTAGGCTATAAAATGAGCTCATCAAATTATTTATAGCCCTTAAGCGTTGTAAGGGTTTAGGGCCAAGTCCCTTTTTTAAATTAGACTATACATTTTTTTATTTTGATGGAGAATCTTTTTTCTGAAAACAACAATGTATTACAAGTATACCTTTTCATAAGAAAAAATTCAAAAAAAGTAGCAAAACATTTAGTCGTGTAAAAATACCACTAGCATTGGAAACAAATGACGAGCACCAAACGGGAATCGAAATGCATTGCGGTGCTACAATGTGATATCTAACAAATGTCTCACCATATGTCAAGTTAAATATTTCTTCTAAAATAAACTAACAGCATTTAGATAAGCTTCGAGTTTTTTTTTGAATGCGGCCATAACACTTAACGAGCCGCAAAACTTTATTCGCAGCGCTATCCAAACAGAGATCGTCCAAGTCGATCAAGATTTCAACGATTATAAGACAGCCTGTATAAGCTGGATCTCCATTTCTGGACAGATAAAATACTTGTTTGCCTTTGTATACACGCACTTTTGTATGTACGTGTTTTCAACTAAAAGAGATACATAAAGGAACATGGAGATCACTGGACGGAAAAACCATAAATCAAATAGATCATGTTAACAAAAGTGTGTAACGAAAGTAAGAAGTTATAGGGGCCCAGACGGTGATTCGGATCATTTCCTGGTGGGAGTACATATGAAGATGACCTCTCCTTAAGAATCAAAGAAAATGTAATAGTGAAAAGAAGAGCAGATGCAAGTTAGAAAAGGAAGAAGACAAGCTCCACTACATGGAAATATTAGAGAATGCACTAAGTAGTATGGAAATGAAGGCCGGTATAGACGAAGTATTAGTGGAGAAATGGTAAAAGCTAGTCTGAGTATTAATCGGAGGGAAAGGAAAGAAGGAAATACTTGGTATGATAGGGAATGCCAGGAAGGAATATAAAAAAGGAAACAGCTGAGGTACCAAAAGATGGTGAAGGAATCAGAAGAAAATAAGAAATTATATGTAGAACAGAGAAGAAAGTGTAAGAATTTATTAAGAGAATAGAAAAGAAGATGGAACGAAAGAATTATTGGGAAAATGAAAGAGAATTATGAGAGGAAAGAAATACGCAGTTAGTATATGGGAGTGAGGGGAGAAAGGAAGAAATATCAAACAAAGACGACATTTTATAAGAATAGAGAAGGTGAACTTGTAAGAGAGATTGAGAGTAAGTTAAAGCCATGGAAAAATATTTTGAGGAATTGTTAAACACGCACGAGGAAGAGGAACGTGCTTCCGGAGATAGTATAGAAAGGGAAGAATACGTCGATTACGTCGATTACGTTAGCTGATGTAAGTCGCATGGTTAGATCTCTCAAAAATAACAAGAGCCCGGGCAATGATGGTATCACATCAGAAATGTTTAAATACGGAAGGGAAGAGTTGATAGAGTGCATGCATATCTTGTTGGAAAGAATTTTGAGAATAGAGCGCATGCCAAGTGCCTGGTGTGTATCGATGCTACATCCCCTATACAAGAGGGGAGGCAAAAAGGAATGTACAAATTACACGGGTATAGCGCTGTTAAATATGACAAACTGCCTGTAGAAGTAGAAGGCGTGTTGGGGAATATCAAAGCAGTTTTAAAAAAGGGAGATCTGTTATAGATCCGATATTTATTATGAGAGAAATTCAGGCAGACTGTTATGAATACAAATTAGATATGGTCGTAGCTTTTATTGACTTCAAACAGGCATACAATAGAGTAAATAGGCGACGATTATACAGTGTGCTAAATGGGCTAGGCGTTAATCAGAAACTAATCAGGACGATAAAGCTTATCTTGGAGAAAACGGAAAGCACAGTGTAAATAGAAGGGGAATGCGATGGAGAATTTCGTTGCCCGGAGCGCCTAAAGCAGGGAGATCCACTATCGCCCCTGTTGTTTAATCTGGTTCTAGAGAAAGTGATCCGAGAGGCCAACATCAATAGGTCTGGTACTATATACCAGAGGCGACATCAATGCTTGGCGTTTTCACATGACATCGTGATAATGGCGAGAAGCAAACTGGAGCTCCAGTCCGTGTATTAGGCTAAAAAAGTTGCTCAGCAGTATGAACTTCAACTAAATCAACAAAAAAAAACAACGAAATAAATGAGGCGGACGGAAAAGGAATATAGGATAGGTGGTTATTTGAAGATAGCGACAGAAAGAGGGGAAACGTACAAGTTTGAGGAAGTGGGGAGTTTCATGTATCTAGGAACAGTATTTAAGAGACAACCTAGTGTTAAAAGTGAAATACAAGAGCGGTTAATGGCAGCAAACCGAAGTATCCACTCACTAAAGAGATTAATCCACAGCAAAATATTATCCCGCAAAAGCTACGAATATACAAAACGATTATAAGACGTGTAATCGTGGATATGGACTTTAGGAACAATAGGGGAGAAGATGTTGTGTGTGTGGGAGAGGAAAGTGTTAAGCAAGGTGTTCCGAGAAAAAAGAGTGGGGGAGCGATGGGAAAGGCGAACCAACGAAGAGCTGAGGAAGTTGTACAGAGAGCCTGATATAATAGGGGTTACGAAATCCCATAGGAGAAGCGGATTCCAAGGAAAATATTCATGGCTGCTATAGGAGGGAAAAAGAGAAGGGGAGACCAAGGTCAAGATGGAGAATTGAGGAGGAAAGAGATCTACATAGAATGGGAATTAGGGAATTGGAAAGAGAAAACCGCCAAGAGAGAATTATGGAGAGGAATTATCAATCAAGCCAAGGGCCTACTAGACCTGTAGTGCTGTTATATTTTGTATATATTAGTTACGTTTCCGATGATACATAGATAGTCTTTTTTGCTTATGTTTGTGTTTGAGATTTACCTTCCATTAAGCGACTTCTCAATTATTTAATTTTTCCGGTATAAAATAATAGGATACAGTGGCTTAAAATAGTAAAAAATAAGAATAAAGATATCCTTACCACCTTCATGAGTGGAGAACTCCAGATACGTATTTCGGCAACTAAGTTGCCATCCTCAGCAGAAACTACGAAAGAAAATAATCTTAGACGTAGCACTCCAGGAGGTATGCACCACACAGAACACCACTTGAATAACACAGTGTTACTCAATTTATTTTTTTGTCATTTTAATAGATGTCGATAAAATTTTTCATTCTGATAAATGTGCGGGTGATAGTTATTAATGGCAAACACTTTTCGATATATTGCGGCATCATCGTAAATTATCACTTGTTTTAGTTGCCACAAATTATGATTCATTTTCATAAAATTATCGACGTGGTACCTAATAACGCGACTTTTTCTTTTTGTTGAATTTTCACCTCTCAGTAATATTGTACGACACGTTAATTTCTCATTGCAGGCCTAGATGTCACTTCCGGTCTTATCTACACCGTAATACCTGTCCTTTGAGGATTGGGTTTAAATGAAATATCTGTTTTCCTGCGTGCGTACACAATGGAGAAGCTTCTCACATTCGCTACTGCTTATCCTTCTTCTTTGTTCCTTCTTGTGCTGTGCGTATACGTTCTATCTCGTTCTGGGCCTTTGTTTTCTAATATAGAGAAATCCCCCTTCTACTCGCATTTGGAGGGTTTCCTTTCGGAATTGGAAGCGCGATAAGAGCTGTCAATTCTCCGATTTATCTCGAACAGGCCTCTTGTGTTGGTTTCACCTGTGCCATATTTGCCTAAACGTTTTATTAGATTCGGTTGGTTCGTTGGATTTTGAGTAGATATGTAATACTCCCGCATTCCGCTGCTGTATTTTTCCTTGGCGTCGCAGATGGAAAATGAAATGTCAATGCAGGATAGAGTAAACGTCCCAGAGGAGCTTTCCGAACGAGAAATTCATTCTTGTTTTCGGTTTGGGGAATTTCCTTTTGGTTTGTAGCTTTTTATTTTCGTTGACTTTCGTCTTCGATCGTTTTTGCGTTTCTAAAACAATTTTGTGACTTAAGTGAAGCAGCGTTCCGAAGAACGGATACAAAACACATTTTTAGAACCTTTGAATTCATCTTGAGTATGGTTTTTCAGAATGAATACATAAAACTAAATATACTGCAAAAGTTGATACACCCATAATTTCCACATTTTCCCTCTATTCGTTGATGCTTGAGTTTTGGTTGTATGTAATGTAATTTTGGATGCGCATGTTAATGTAGTTCCATATATAATGTAAGACGTTGGCTTTAGTTCGCCACGTTTTAAGTCCGTAATGTGGCCGTTATATTGTTAATTTTGCAGCGTTTCTGAGGAAAGGCAGAGGTCACGTTTATAGCGCTAGTTGTAGGAGTTTTATTAGTCCTAATATAACTGTATCATGAAAAGTTGGTTTATATTTTGCCTCTATACACACTAATTCAGTTCTACACCTGCCTGTATATCATGTCCGTGTATTTTTAGATAGTGTATGTATTAACTATCTCAAATTTGTTTTCTTTTGCCATAAAATTCAGCTGCAAAGGCATAATATTTACTTTCTTGGTAAGATAAAAGTTAATTGGTTCTGTAGACTATTATCCACCGGTATGTATGCTAGCTACTATAGATCGTCTCAACCTCTGAATGCAGTACAGGGGTTATGAGAATTCGATACACGGTTGCCAAATCGTCGGATCAGCTGTACATTAGAATTTCCGGTTTCATTATTTGGGTTTCTGACAGTTAAAATGCAAACAGTATAATATAAAAAAAGGACATAATTTTTTTATTTAAGAATCAGTGAAAAAGCCCATAATTTTATTTATTATTACTCAACATTAACGTAATTTACATTTCGAACATTTATTTAGGCATTGGGGTATTATACGATTTATTAAATTTAAAGTAAAATATATAATTCTTTAATAAATAATAGTTTCCACTTTTGTAACAAAAATAGCTGGAATCATACAAATTCCCATATAATACGATAATATTTAAGAAAGGAATAGCAATTACACACACATATGCCTTCTTTCAACTGCTGCAGTATATGTGGAAGCAATTTCTTAATAAACCAATCCTCGTATGTGTCTGAAACCATCTCATAATGAACATCAGCAGCGTTTTTCTTGCAGGACAATGTATATTCAGCACCAGGAACATCACCAGCATGAGCTAATGCAAAACGAGGACCAAGCCCGGTTGGGGATTACAATCCAGTACTTAATCCTTGGATAAGAGCTTGTCGACAATTTTGAATTGTAGTGTGTCCAAGTTTTATTTACTGCATGTCCTGTATTCACCCATGATTCATCAGTATATATTATAGTTCGACCTGAAATAATTAAAGTTACAGAAATGTTAAATAGCAACAACTAAATTGTACCTTCTTCTCTAAATTCCTTGATCTCTGGTAAGTATTTGTGCCTCCACCGAATAATGTCGTCTCGTTCGATGAGTATACTTTTACGTCTTACTTTTTTAAATTCGAAACCCATATCGTGTAACAATCTATGTAAAGTTGCTTGACTGAAGTTAGGGAGATCATCATCAACGTTGACAATAGCAAGAATTGCATTTCATGTAGGTGGCATATTCTGTATAAAAACACTATGCACTTTACGTCGAATAGGTGCTTGGGTGTTCTCGTGATATGTTTGTAGTCGGTCATTTAGTTCTTTCCTTTTCTTGGGGTTTTTTGGACTTGATAATGAACCAGTTTGTTGCCCGTGTTTTATATTATGCCCTCTCAACAACCCAAAGCTTTACTTGCTTCTTGAACGGCAGCACTCACATTCATAGTTTTATTACAATAATTTAAAACATTTACAATCATACACTTCTCCTTCAGGCAAAATTTTTCTCCTTTACGCCGTTTTCTCCATTAATGCAGTGAAAACTGTAATTAAATGTATAGGTTGTAGAATTTCTAAAAATCAAGAAAAATATCCATATTACCTTGTGCACGTTCGAAAAAGATGGAAGCGTTCTGAAAAGAACGATTTGTACAACTATATATAAACAAATTAACGTGGAA
>JARFOC010000693.1:501332-517284 GCA_031763485.1 Osmoderma eremita | reverse complement strand
CTCTATTTGTCCCTCAAAAATAAAAAGAGTAACTAGATATTGTTGCTGTGATTGCTCCAAGCCAATTTGCCTCCAGTACTTTAAGCCACTTTGTGAGATCTTCCAAAATAATTATAACTTTTTATTAAACCATTGATATGATCTCTTTTTTTCTAGACTGATTAGTTTAAGTGTAATCTAAAATATCTGTGAAACTTAAAAACAAATGAAATATGAAATGTTTTTTGTTGTTTTTGTATAGATATAATTTTTTTACGACAATTTTGTGCCATATAAATAATAATTTTGTGCTATATAAATACTGTTTAACCTGAATTGTCGTTTGAATTCATTTTTTTATAGTAAATAATAACCTACACTCTTAAACTAAACACAAAAATAATTTTAGTAGGCTTATAAATTTGGAAAACATCTGCCGTCGAAATGATGTCTGTTGTACTACCACGATAGTGGAATTGTGAAAATTAAGTCACGTCAGTCGCAGAATGTTAAGAAAGTCAAACCCCATATCACTAGTATCGGCGGGAGCAACGTATACAACGGCGATGAGAGTGGATTTAATCCAAAAATGCACTCCGGTCGTATTTTCGCAGTAAAGTGTCAGAAAACCGTTGAAAGTGTTGTGCAATCTTTGCACTCTAGAACACATAGTTATAGAATTTTACCAGCCATTTCGGCAGATGGACGCTTACTTTCGCCATTATTTTTGGTATTAAAGGAATCTACGCATACGTTTGTATTTCGAGTTGCGCAATTATTGTTTAGACCCATGAATGTGTATATTTTTTCTTCGACGTCTGGAAAATTCACTTCAAATCATTTCAAAACCCGGCTAACAGATATTTTCTCGCCGAATGCAGGATCAAAAAGTGTTCTCCTGATCGATTCATGGAGTGGACATTGTGTTGCCGAACATCAGTGCCAAAAGTTAAAACTGTAAACATTTTAAATATCCTTAAAAACAACGGTAATGGTGCAACCTCTTAGATGTATTTGGTTTTAGATTATGGAAAAATTTTATTGGAACTTTTTCTGATACAGTGATTCTTATGAACTACGACATTGATTTATACCAGAGAAATAGTATTATTCAGCTGCAATCACTAACTCACGATCAGTTTTCTTCGCCAAGATTCTTCGACGTGGATGAAACGCCGGGATCATTTAAAAATTCTGTATTTGTTTGCAAAAATGCAGAGTCTGCAGAGTTGTGTAGTATTTATAGAAAAACAGTTATTATAATTTGTTTTGACACAGCATTGACCACTACAAGTAGTGGTAACTTTTAATACAATTTTAGTGTTACAATTAAATTAGAAACTTTGCTACAAATTGTAGGTACTTCGCTATATGTAGGTACTACAAAGTGTACTACAATTATTTACAATTGTACCAAAATTTTCTGTCAGCGAATGCATGAAATACATAAGTTGAATTCAGAAAAGTATAACAACATAAGAACATTTTACAAGAACGATGTTTAGATCTAACAATAATTACTAGGGCCCTTTATTAAGAGATGTCTCTTGCAGATACACTCATGGTGTCAAGGAATACGATGGTGAAACTTTGAACAGACCTTTTTATAAGTTCCCAGACATAAGTTTGATAATGTGTTTGCGTGAAATTAAAAAGGATAATAATAGCGCGGACTGTTTCAGTGGTGTATAAAAGTTAAACATTAAGCACTCTTCTCTCAAGAAATACTTAAGTTCCAAAGTGTAGGCGGCAGGTTATTACTACCGAACTAGTTTATGATTTATTCCGCTATTTGCTGCACATAAAAATAACAAAGGTGGCTTTCTAAAAGCAGTAATAAAAAATTGTTATGTGTGGTAATTTTTGCCCTTGCATACACATCCATTAGTCTATAGTTTTGCAACAATGCAGTTACTGAGTTTTATTGTAGTTTTCACCTGTAGTTCTTGGTTTTAGTCTACTAAATATTGATTTAAATGTGTACATATGGTATACCTATTACCACCTGCCTCTGGAATAATTACATTAAGTTGGCGAACACTGCGCGAGAATCAATTGTATCCTTTCCATGTACAAAAAGTACGGGCCCTACAACCTGAAGATCATCCTTTACGTTTACAGCTTTGCCGATGGTTTCTACAAAAACATGTAGAAATTCCAAACTTTTCTTTCATGCATTGGCGACTGATGAAGCAACGTTTACACGTAACGGCATAAATAACTGTCGTAATAGTCATATTTGAGCTGTAAAAAAATCCACATGCTGTTCGTCGCAATCATTTCCAGCATAGATTTTCGATAAACGTTTGGGCCGGATTGGTCAACGGACAACTTATTGGCCCATTTGTGGTGCCAAATCGAACGAATGGATATGATTATCTCTTGTTTTTGCAAAATCATTTGATGGAACTATTAGAAGTTCCTTTGAATGTACGTCGACAAATGTGGTTTCTTCACGATGGCGCACCGCCGCATTCTAATCGTTTAGTTCGCAAACATTTAGATAATGTGTTTGAAAATAAGTGGATTAATCGAAATGGTCCAATGCGATGGCCTCCTCGGTCACCCGACCTTAACCCCCTTGATTTCTACTTATGGGGCGTTATGAAGACCATGGTATACACCAACGACATAATTGATTTAGATGATCTTCGTAACCGCGTTCAGGCAGCTGCGGCGACAATTCGAGGGCAAGACCAAGGCCATTATGCCAATTCATGCCAATTCATGGATACGTCGAGCGAGACTCTGCGTTCAACAACACGGCGATAACTTTGAACAACTAGCGTGAAGTGGATTCCAAGAAAAACATAAAAGAATTGTTTAAATTAATATGCTTAATCATCACTTAAAAATAAAAACTACAATTTTTTTAAAAACAATATCTCTCTTATTATCCAACTTTGTTAAGATATTTTTACGTTAATGACCTTATTTTAACATGTCAAATCACTTCTTGAAAATAAAATTGCAAGACCGTAAACACCTATATAATACATATACGGTGTAGTTGCTTTAAAAACTAAAATTGCGTTCTTGTTTCTGTGAAACATTCGATTCTTCACTTTTACTCCCAATAAGGAGTTTCTTAGAAAATTTGTTAACTCTAATATTCCAGTTTTGTGTCTCAGGTATACATATTTGTATTCGTCACTGACATTTACATTGCAGTCTAAATGTTTGGAATTAGTTCCGATAGTGTTTAATTAATCGTGAGAGATCTCCATATTAATTGATGACAAATTTGTTTAGAGGCCGCATACAGTGCCAAAGTTCGAATCTCTAGATTGTACAGCTATGCAATATGCTGTCTTGGAGAAGTTGGTGTTAGTAAATATTGTCTGACAAGTACGTTTAGTGCAAACTGCGATAACTAGGATGAAATCAAATTTATCCCTTGTACTTTGGTTCTGATAATGAAGTAAATTATTGAATTTGTTCATTTTTATGTACATAAGATATCGCAATATGTTTTTTTAAAATTAAATTCTGGGTAGCGTTTATTGTATGATTCTTAAAACTGTTAGTTCTCACCTGTATTCACGTTGTACACGAACGGTTCGAATCGATTAACACTTACGGGACTATTTGCATAACGTACTGTTGAGAATTGAATGCATTAGTAAGTTTAACAGTTTCAAATTGTCTTCCTTTTTCAGTAGATACTTTGTTCTATAATATTTTCTTCTGCACTTTATATTTCCGGCACTATTTTTAGCCGGACGACTCTTTCATCAATTCCACTATTTATTAAAGGTGAAGTACTCTTGCGTGTTTAATTGCATGGTACCGTAGCGAGCCTGAGTGGTACCTATGTATGTAGATCCCATTATGTGCGGTTCCGCGTTCGCATCTCTATGAAATCATGAAATCGTCG
The DNA here is from genome assembly GCA_031763485.1 of Osmoderma eremita. Lineage (NCBI taxonomy): Eukaryota > Metazoa > Arthropoda > Insecta > Coleoptera > Scarabaeidae > Osmoderma > Osmoderma eremita. The sequence continues at coordinate 513,428 of JARFOC010000693.1, read as the reverse complement.
AAATATACCACGCTTGGAGGGCAACTGGCGACGATGGTCTGTTTACTTCCCGTCTGCCGGGGAAGAGAACGGATGTACAGTTTACGCGAATTGGCGTGGTACGCCTCGCCTGTCTAGTTCATTTTCACGTTCGACGTATAAAGTAAATATTTTTCGGTGCACAATGTTCGTGCTTGACTTCGCTTTCTGATTTTCGATTCTGCACAAAGTAAATTATTTGAGAACACACAATTACGTGGAACTGTAGAGAGCTGCACATTTTGATAATGTCGCGTATGGCGGAAAAACAGTAAAACAACTTTTATTTGTTGAGTTGCTGTATAGTTGTTTAGAACTTACTGAAGTTCATTGGTGTTGTTAGTTTAGACATTAGTTGGTTGACAGCATCACTGCAAATATGTTAGACAATAGATACATACCGATTTGTCCAACGAAGACTATAGTAACTCAAGTATTCTATTTGAGTTACATACAGCAAACGTTTTATTCAGCTAATCTTTTCCCTTGAAGAAGGTCGTATCTTACATTTCCAATATATTGTGACCAAAATTATACGCTTGCATTGAATAGTATCTCCAATTTGTATGCACAATCCACCGAAGACAATCGTATCTTGAGTTACTATATTCTCAGACGTCGATTAACCGGTTAGTATTAGTCATATCTCGAGTTACTTTAGTTTTCGGTGCAATTTTAAGGTTAGGTGAAGTTTGTATAGGTTTTGTTGCAAAAACAAAAAATGTGCTCCAAGACGAATTTAATTTTGAAACTTACCCGGAAGTCATATAGTAATGTTGAAAATGATGTTTTACTTGAATTTTGACAATTGCAAAATCATACAAGACAATGGGATTTTGTTGCTCGTTATGTAAGGCAGGTAGCCAAAAAACAAGTGACTGTTACTGCCAACTCCCAGTCTCGTAGAAATTTTTCTCGGGAATATAATTTCCGGAATATATTGGCGGTGAAGAAAAACGCATTTGCATTTTGGGAATTCCTGATATTTCAGAAGCTTGGGTAACTACAGCATTAAGCAAATTAAAAAAAAGGCGGAGCATTAGCAAAAGATATGCGTAGGAAACACCGTACACGACCTCGCAAACTAAAGCCAGAAATTGCAGAGTCTGTCATAAACCATATTAAACTGTTTCCTGTGGTACCTTCTCATTATATTCGAAAACACGCTACGAAAATGTACCTCGAGGAGGGATTGAACATCCAAATGATGTATCGATTATACACTGAACATTGGAACCTAAATAATATTAGTATACCTCCCACTTGTCGCTAGTATAGAGATATTTTCAATAAGGAATTTAATATTTCATTCTTTAAGCCGAAGAAAGACCAATGTGACACTTGCGCTGTTTTTTATCTGGCTCCGGAAGCGGCGAAAGAAAAACAAATATATGAAATATGAGCTTCATTTAAAAAAGTTCTGACAAAAATCTTGCAATAAATGATAAGAGTGTATGCGTAGCTTGTTTTGATCTTCAAAAAGTTTTAGCTTCTCCACAACCGAATGTCCTACGACGATTTTTTGAAATTTTAAAATGTATACGGAAAATAAAAATTGGAAAATTGATGCAGACAGAAATCCATTCAAAGTGACCCAAATAAGGGACATTAAATTTTCGTATGAAAAGCCATATTACTATACAATTCAAGTATGAATTTAGTGGCGATCAGGAAAAATTGTCGAATATCTAGAGGACGACCCTCCAAAATTATTGTACGACGGTGTACTACCGATAGACGACAAAAAATTAAGTCATTATTGTGACTTTGGGATAATGGCAAAATACCTAATATGTATCATGCCTTTTATAGAAGTCTGATTTCATCCGTGACTACTGAAGGTAAAGAAGCTGACATCAATGAAGTGGAGAGCGAAAATTCTGAATAAAAACATGTGATTTTCAAATAGCTGTGGTCAAGAAATAGTTTAGCATTCATGCTAACAGAATGTTGTATTAGTTTATTAAAATAAAAGTCTTGAAATAGCATCTGTGTAACAAATATTTTAAACAAAATCTCCAACGAATACTATAGTAACTCATTCAAATGTCACTTAGGGAGGAAATAAAAAAAAATGTGTCGCATTTCTGAAATTGTTAAATACAATATTGTGAAACAATGAAAATATACGATTTAAAACACCAATATTTTTATGCTGCTGATGTAAATGTTTCTTTCGAATTATCTGAATTGTGCAAATAATGAGTTACTACAGTCTTCGTTGAATACGTCGATATGTATAATCTCCTTCATATGTAAAAATTATTTTTAGCAAGCACCGAACGTTGATTTCATGAACTAATTAAGGAAAGTATACTCAGTATGCCGTGTTGTAAGGCTTCTTTAAGAAAGGAAGAGGACCTGGAATCGAAACTTGCCTGTTTCAACCATTTTATACGTTTTAGAATTGAAAACATTATTATTATCGCATACATATTTAGAACATTAATTTTTATTAATTTGTATTAATAATTTGTGTAATAGTGATTCTGTATGTCTGAGGACAGGTAAAATTTTCCGCCACATAAAATTCTTACTAGGTTGGTTATACGTGAATCTCTCTCATATTGCGTCAGTGGTGTCTCAAGCGGGATGTTCTTCAGAATAATTATATATTCATTTTTGAAAGTTTCTGGTTTGCCCACAATTGTTTAATTTATATACTGCAGTCATGACAAATGACAATCATGACAAATTCTTTCACAAATGAACCAAATAAATAACACTACACTGAGAAAATGGAATTTTTGGGGCCAACAAAACTGAAAGCGTTGAACATTTTAGGTGAATTCAAGCAAATTTTGTTTGAAGTGTTTACTTAAATTACGGTGACTGCTGCAACAAGCCAACTCCTTTTTGTTAATCAAATCAAATTTTATTTTTTGTTAATTTAGTATTTGTTAATTAATCAGCCTTTATATCACTTCACTTCATATCATATACATATCTAACGCCCAGGATAATGTTACTTTTAATAGATATGCTGTTTAATTTGCATAGCCCCCCACATAACAACACCCCATCCCTCTATTTGCTTAAAACGTTCGTACGAAAGAAAATGTAAATTATTCCATAGCAATTTTGTATAAAATGTGTTCTTCCTTTTCAATTCGATTTATGTTAATTGATGTCACTTGTTTTCTTCATAAGCGAGTAACCTAACATGTGTACGCAATCTCCGTTAGAGATTGACGCTTTCACGGTAGCGCATTTCAGAGGTTGGGGAACATAATTTCCGGAACGAGGAACATGTGGTGTCATAACGCCCACATGAAGTTCTTGTTTATATTTTATACAAACTATCGCACATTCTTCGCAAGATGAATCGGGTTGGAGCGACCAAATTTTACCATACACTCAGCAGTTACAGTAGATGAGCCGCTTACTTCCAAAACCATTTAAATACATTTCAATAAATTTTACAGAAAAGGCGATTTATTGTATAGGGGGTGCATATGGAAAATTTAACTTTTATAACGTGAAATTGCGTCGGTGTCGGTCAGTTATGGAATTGACAATTTCGCAATTGTTCAAAGATATTGTTCTTCACTATAACATGGGGTACTTAAGCCTTTACTTTCCTTGAAAATTTCACACTAAGATTAATTAAAACTTGTCTTAAATAGGTTTTCTATTGCAGTTTCAGAAATAATACGAAAATATATTTCAGAAACTACTACTTGTACTTTTACCGCAGTTGCTTACAAGTATATTTGACCTTTTGTAGTTTAAAAAACTGCGTAATTATTGATAATTGGTGCTATTTCATTGCGGCAAAGTTTTTGTGGGTAGTATACCAAGGAAATTATTACGTGTACATAAAAGTATTTGATTATTGTATAATTGCCAGTTAAATATAGAACTTCCTGTAACTACATGTAACAAACATCGGTCATAAACTATGCTTGGTTTTATGTATGTGTATATTGTACATATGTCACAGATAATTCACCGACGAAGTATTGCAAGCAGAAATTGTAAAATGATATGGATAGTAATAACATCTAATAATAATGATTTCATTTTCAAGAAAAAATGTATTCATTTAAATAACAGCAAGCATTCAATCAATTTAAGTTAAAAATACCCCTTACCACCTTGTTGAATAAAGAACTCTGTATACGTATTTCGGCAACCAAGCTGCCATCCTTAGCAGAAAACCACAAAGGAAAATAACGTCAGACGTAGCACTCCGAGAACAATCCTGCTCTTAGACCGCCACTATCAACATGTTGATAGTGGCAGTTGATGGTTGATAGTGAATGTTAGACGTCGCACTCTGGGAGATTTGCACCACACGGAACACCACTTGAATAACACTACCTTCCGGCTTATAATATAAGTCTACATACCTGATCGTTCCGGTACATTAGGCGTACTTGGTCACGCTCACCGAACCGTAACAATCCACTTAATAATAAAAGTCTTATTATTAAGTGGATTGTTACGGTTCAGTGAGCGTGACGAAAATATGTATCCGAAGTTCTTCACTCATCCAGGTGGTAAGGGTATTTTTTATTTTTACTTTGTGATTCCAGCAATAAAAACCAATGGCATTTTATCGGTTAATTGTTTTGGTGCTTTTGATGTTTTCCAATATTTTAATTTAATTAAAATTCACATACAGATTATATACTATATTTTATTCCATACTGATGCTCGTGTAGTTATCTAAATAGAAAGGAATAACGTTTTCCTTATTTGCTCTTTTTTAGTTGTAAATTTTCTCCGTCGTCTATAACAGAATGACGTCTTAGAGAATTGGCATTGAGGAAATTTGGTGGTGAAAAGGTCCGGGTGGTGAGTGGGAATCCGGGGAAGTAGAGCAGAATGGTTGTGTAGGTGGACAGGTTGATAGGACCGACTGATGTCTCGTCGTGTTCGGGATTGAACGTTTAAGGGTGACGATGGATTGGGAGGGGGTGAGGGAGCGATGGAATAGCGTGCGGTGGCAACGGTGGTTTGCCGTTGAAAAGGGGCTTGACAAGTTAAACGAGACTATAGGGGACACCCGGTCGTCAACGTTTCGGCGTAAAATAATGGCGACATTCGCGACAAGTGACAAGATTGTCGATATTATTTAGCTTTGAGGGGATATTTGCACGTTATGCTATATAACATAATAGAATAGAATTTATTCGTTTTTAGATGTTTATGTTTCACAATGTATTTCTTTTGTTCGATTTGATATTAATTTTGTTGATTTTATCTTTTTGTTTGCAGATTCCGTACATTTCCGCAAGCCAGTGACAATAAATCGGGGTAAGTTTTTAAGTCTTGTGTACTTATATACGAGGGAGATCTGGTTACTAAGGTACGTTTGCACGACATACCGCCTACGTCGCTCCTATAAGGTTGAACTTTGCACGCACTTTAGATGTGCACATGTACATAGGCATGTACATGTGCATAGGTGGATATTGTCATTGCCTTAAGTTCAGTACAATGTTTGCAGTGATAGCCGCACAATATCAATTCCAATCGCAACATACTCCAAGTTTGAAGTGCGAACGGTCATTCGTTTTTTGCATGCAAATGATGGAACACCTGCCGAAGTTCATAAAAAGATACTGAAGACTTACGGAGAAGGCGTTATGAGACGAAAACAAGTTAGTGTTTGGTGTAGACAGTTCAAAAGTGGACGCACAGCTCTCAATGATAATCCCGAAGGTGTGCGAAAAAAACCATCAACAACGAAAACGGATGAGAATTCAGACCTGGCTCCTTTCGATTTTCATTTGTTTGGGCCGTTGAAAGCTCATTTGTCGAGTAAAAGATTTGAAGACGACGACGAAGTTCAAGAAGCAGTATTTTACAAATTTGGATCGCACCTCTTACGAAGAAGGTTTACAGATGCTTGTGCCTCGCTGGGATAAGTGCCTTAACATTGCCGGCGATTATGTTGAAAGCTAGCTAACAATTCACCCTTTTACCTAGGGTATGTTTGATTTCTATAAATAAAGTAGTCTGTCTCAAGTGTACCTTGGTAACCGGACATCCCTCGTACATTCCAAAGAAATATTGTTAAACGGAGAAAACCTGTGAATAAATTTCCAAATATAAATTTAAAATCGTAGCGATTTTTAAAATCTAGAAAAGAAATTAAAATATTATAGTAATGTTTTTATAGACGACATCTGAGAAAATGTTTTTACTGAGAGAACTTAATAAGTGAACTTTACTGTATTTGTAAATAGGACATTCTAACAGAAATGAAGGATTATGTTCGGCATAGTTACTAACATCTCCTTTTTTCAGTAAATAATAAGTCTTCAGGCATTAATTAATAAGAACGCTAATGTTTATCTTTTAAAAACAGATAGTTTTCAAATCATCCCTTGATCAGAAACCTTTCATTATGAGATTATGTTTTGGTCCAAAAATCACCAGCTAAATTATAACTGCCTGTGGCTTGCTTTACGTTATTCATTTTATATACCGAGTTATATCGATGTATAAGTGTATAATAAAAGATTCTTTTAAATATTTCATGTTATCGTATAATTACTTGCGGTAATACATTGCTCCTGTACTGCTGTGTCAAGCAACCCCTTATAGAGGCTTAAGTAAAATGAAGCATGATAAAATGAAGATCTTTCCTTAGAACTATTTCTTTTAATAATGTTTGTGGTTAAACTCCTTCTCGTAAGCTTCTTCATGTATGTAATCTGAATGCACATGTTATGGTTGCATATTTAAGTCTTACCTTAGTTTTGTCAAACTTTCGTAAACCTGCAGTAATATCAGAATTATTCACTGCAATACATCCAATACACGCCACTATCCATTACAACTTCTTTCAATACGTATTTTGTGTACGTACAATGCTCGCAAAGAACAAAATTAGTCGAAATCTTCTCAAAAATAGGGCACGCAGGAAAAAAAGTGGAAGACGCTACGATTTATTGCTAGTAGCCGCATGTGCGAATTCCTCAGAGAGCAAATCTAAATTGAATGATGGACCGTGTCGAAACGAACGCGGAAAAGTTGGCGACTGGCATATTGGCTTGTTTATTCGCAGGCCGCCCTTCGTGACAGGGATAGGAATGGATTAAGTTTCGCTTTCTCGGCCTTCGATGGAACTATGACTAGGGAGTTACACGTAGCCTGCGTAACCGCACGATGTAGTTTCGTTTTGATTGATGTTTGAAGATATTTCTATATATTTGGCGAATGAAAGCGATAGATTGGTGGAGACCGCCTGTTAGCCGTCGTAGCATGTTGTATGTTTTGAATAATTCAAGCGCACCTGATATAGAAGTAAAGCAAATGGTTTTTGGCGGTTTCTATTTTTTGCTTTCGATATGAAAATGAATTAAATTAGTTATTGAAATTGAAATTACCAAATAGTTTCACTCTTTATTGCCATGTTTTGTTTCTCCACGAGGTATTTTTCAAGTTCTAAAGGAGGTTGTTTTTTCCTTATGGGAGCCGTCTGATATAATGCTCCGGAAACACTTCAGCCCATTGGATTTTTGTATTTATCTCCCATTTTTGTACCCACGCCCTGTACCACCCATTCCCAGTTCCTTGTGCCCTCTGTATCAATCTGTACAGGTCCTTGGCCGGTTGGTCGGTATAGTCTTCTGGGTTCATTTTTGGTTTCCCAAAGATTGCCTGTTTTCTAGGCTCCAAGGCCTTGCTTTCACATAAGATGTGGTATGCGGTCCTCTATTACCCCTTCACAAAGTGTGCAGCTTGGGTCCTGTCCAGTTCCCGTATGCATTCCCCCAAGCTAGTCTTGATTCCACTTTAGGGTTCCATAGTGCTCTAAGTGTCGCCTCACTATCCGTTGCAATATAGATCCGCTTATTACTATTAGCCCTTTTATTGTTATTTATTGCGCAATGAAATATAGCCTACACCTTTGCCTGTACCATAATGGTGTATTTTCCTATTTAATTAGAATTCTGTTAACTTAAATATACATCAATATTACCTAACTTTTATTATTGTTTGACATGTTCTGCCTACCAGGCGTCGTCAGCGTCCTTCCGAATGCTGAACCCACGTTCATGGCTGGGGTTGTGTCGTGGCACATGCAAGCGATTGGTACGTTTCGCAATGAGTTCGACGACGCATCAGCAATGAAAGTGGTTTTAGCATTCGTAAGAAAGCTGACGACGCCTGATTCTATGCTGCTCTTCCAGCGCACATGCGTATGGGAAGTACAGCAGCTGGCATAATCATTATTTTTGGACGGACTCTTTTCAACTCACAATAAGTGAGTTGAGTCTATTTCCTGTTATTACACGATAACTCCTATAGCCAGGTGACTTCTATCCCCGCTCTACAGCTTACGTTAAATGACATTTAAATATAGGTACTGTTCACGCAACGTAAAAACGCGTTTAATACTACTTAACAATTCGTTGACTAGTATCGGAGCGCAATTATGTGAAAAACAAACAACTCTTTATCATGTTTTGTTTAATGTTGGAATGCTACTTGAGATTATATTTCCGTAAATATTGACATTTTTCAATTATCAATTATTTACTGAAACTATAAATACCTACTCTATTTATAGTTTCAGTAAATAATTGATGACAACACAAATCAATGCAATGTAGTACATTGTTTCCCTGCTAAATGTATAACGTTATGATTTTAATTAGTGATTAAATAACTATACATAACCTTCAAATTAAATAATTTGAAGGTTGTAATTACAGTAAATAGTCATTACCATATGAAATTACATATTACCATGTAATAAATTTAGCTTTTGCTTTGCTTTAGTGGTGTAGTTCAGTTGATTTGTTGAATAACAAAGTAAGATTTAAGGTTTCTATGGATATTTATAAAAATGCTCAAAAAAGTATAGAAACTCATATATCTGCTTGTTTTACAAAACAAAATAAAATTCTGCAAATTACTTGTGCTAATAATTCTGCCAAGAAGGTAATATCACCATGGTATTACGTGCATATATCGACATTAATGAAAATGTATATGTATATACACATAATGTGTTTGGAACACACAACACAGCTGATATGCAATGCAACCACATTAGCAGCGACAGACATTCTAACGTACAGACTACGGACTTCCTTGTCCTCATCAGTGTACGACTTAGAATGCCTGCTACTTTTTCAGTATGCCGTGTACATTCACTACAAATCTGTGTTACAGCGTGCGATCCTTCTGTAAAAATTCTGTAAATCATTGCTATGACGGTAGAAGTGGCCTATAATTTTTTAAGGTCACATCTATGGTAAAGTAGATGCGTACGCTATACTGAGAAAGTAGCAGGCATTCTACGTCGGACACTGATAAGGACAGGGAAGTCCGTAACAGCTGTCTGTATGCTAAAATATGTGTCGCTGCTAATGGGGTTGCATTGCATAATCAGCTTTGTTGTGTGTTCCAAATACATTATGTGTATATGTCAAAATACTGTCTGGAATATTATATTTTTGAAGGAAGGTTTTTAACAATATATATAATTTTTTTTTAATTTATAGGTATTTGTGAATATATTTTTTTGTATAATGTAGAAGTATATTGGGTATTCATTAAAAGAGTTGGTATCATATCATGTTAAACAGAATGCGAAAGAAAATTGCAAATGTTTATAAACCATTATTAGCTGTACAAATCTCTTTAAAATAACACAGATACATGATCATACTGTAAGACCGTGTAAAAGTGATATGAAGTAAAAATGGGTGGCCGATAGTGATGCGAAGATTACGTTAAGAATCGAGCAACTCTCACGTGTACGCAGACAAGAGGCGGGCGCTAGAGTAGAGATGAGCAATAGAATCGAGTAGGTACAGACTCCAGTCCGTTTACGTATCCGCCAAATTTAAAGTGCAATTTCCGTACTTTAACAATCTTCAGCAATTATTTCGAAAAATTGCTTTATAGTAAATATTATTCTACTCAGTTGCGCAGTGAATTACAAAACACCACTTAACCTTTCCTTTATACAAATTTTTACATGTATGTATTCACTTTCAGTTTTTAATTTTAGAGAGTTCTTTATATTGAAAAAGTGTTTTCGTCTTTTTAAGATTCATTGTAGGTATAATTTATTAAAGAAGCGAAATTGAGTTGCGCGCCACAGGGGTCTGTTTGGCAGTAGGTACATAAAATAAATAGTAAGTTCTAATTTATAAAACATGGTGAAACACTTACCGTTTTAAGCGGGTTCCGTAATGTCACAAACTGAATAAGATCGGTTAAATATTTGCAACATCAGGTGTGTTTCTACAGCTGTTTCAGCAAACCGAGCCCATAACAAAAGTCTACACATCAGAAGGAATACGCACCGCACCTGACATACGTTAACCCCGTCGTAGACCCAATCATTACTGAGAACTGAGCACGTTTGCGGACCGCGCCATAACTACGCTCCTGACTTGCAGCGCAAAATTCGCTTCTTTAATAAGTATTATGGATTTCCCTAAGAACAAGATGAAGACTGTTTCTTGCCATGGATGTAATAAAGTATTTGCTATCAACAAATTTGGAATCAGTGTATTAGAAAATTTCATCCCGACATCTTGGTAGAAGAAAATCATGTCGACCTCATGATTTATTTTTGCTATTGTACATGCCTATAATTGACAGCAGTCTTTCGCTGTTACTTTTTTCTAATGCTAAACAAATGAAAGTTGTTACGGGACGTAGTTAAGTTCAAATATTAGAATTTGCGGAATCGACTCTGTGGAATTGAGTCTGCGGAATCGAGTACGTAGCGAAGGGTAGTCGAGTATAATGAGTACTTTGAAGTATCGAGTCCGGAACTCGGATTCGTCGCATCACTGGCCACTAGTGATGCCACTAATAATTGAAAAATAAAGTAGAACACTTTCAACCCCCCATTTGTATGTAAGTTCCAAACAATCTTTAATAATCAATTTGTGTTAATACTAGTAACATTAATATTTCAAGAAAAATTCTTAGTTGTACGAAATTGTTATTCTTTAATACAAAATAAAACAATATATATCTATTCAGCAAAGCAGGAAAACATTTTTTTTTCGAAAAGCTGCATTGATGTTTGCACTCTATATTACTTTAATATTAACTTCTCAAAAGCAAGACAGAATGGATGCACGGAAGACAAAGCAGTAGTTTGTACTGTAAGTAAATTGTTGATAAATTAAATGTATGAAATTTTGAACTTCCTTATAATAAGCCTACAAGATACGCCACTGAAAATGAAACGAATTGAATAGCTTACACGGAAGTGATGGCTTAAAAGAACGTAAAAAATGTTGATTTTTATTTTAAGAGGCATTTTTTTATTCTACACCTAGCTGGAACGTTATTTATAGGGAATGTACGTCATTGATAACGTAATTTTATGGAGAATTCGGCAGCATTTTGAAATGGAACCCAATCTTTTTTCGATAAATTATCTTTTTAATATAAATGAGGTACAAAGCATTTAAAAATTAGATTTAGTTATCGAAAAAGCTACGTCCTCGAAAACGATTGCGTTCGTGACACACCATTGCATTAAATGGTCCTTAAATGTTTAGGGTATTTCTTTTTTTCCCGCGGACCGCCTGTGCATATAGCGTTGGTATACCTGGTTCAATCTTGTCATCATCGTCACTACCGAGCGTTATTATCTCTCGAGAGAGCAGCACTACAGCAAATCGCGTTTTGCCCGGGGATGGATATTCGCGATTGCATTAATCAAAGAGGATTTCTCACAGACAAATCACGATAGCGCAGTAGCCTCATATCGGTTCGGTTCGCTGATCGAACGGCAGCGTTTGGTGATTGATTTCGGGGTCAGGGTACGCAAACGTCGATAATTTTTAATCTTTCGATTTGCCCACGCGCTGATTCATAACACCCTACGTGTGTTAGGAAAAATAACACGTTTACTTTCCCGATATTCCTGTCGTATTAATAACAATTGAGGTATTTTTGGATTTTTATTTTTTTGAAGTATCGGATTAAATAGATAAATGAATTATAGTATATAGAATGTGCAGAAAGTACTGAAATCGCAGTTACAATTACAGCAGGGTTGACTGTAATGGAACGGTAAAATTCAAAATATTTTTTATTTAAACAGAAAGTAAGGTTCGTGCAGTTTTGGGAAAGTTT
>JARFOC010000693.1:476227-494467 GCA_031763485.1 Osmoderma eremita | reverse complement strand
CTCATATTCGGGCTGTGGAAAATCCACATGCTGTTCGTCGTAATCATTTCCAGCATAGATTTTCGATAAACGTTTGGGTTGGACTGATCAACGGACAACTTATTGGCCCATTTGTGTTGCCAAATCGAGTGATTGGATATGATTATCTCTTGCTTTTGCAAAATCATTTGATGGAACTATTGGAAGAAGTTCGTTTGAATATATGTCGACAAATGTGGTTTCTTCGCGATGGCGCACCGCCGCATTTTAATCTTCGCCAACATTTAGATAACATTAGATAAATAAGTGGATTGGTCGAGGTGGTCCTACGACATAGCCTCCTCGGTCTCCCGACCTTAACCCTCTTGATTTTTACTTATGGGGCGTTATGAAGACCATGGTATACACCAACGACATAATTGGTTTAGATGATCTTCGTAACCGCGTTGAGGCAGCTGCGGCGACAATTCGACGGCAACACCAAGGCCTAGTAAATTGTGCCAATTCATGGATACGTCGAGCGAGACTTTGCGTTCAACAACACGGCGATAACTTTAAACAACTAGTGTGAAGTAGATTCCATGAAAAATGTTTTTAAAAAATGTTTAAATTAATGTGCTTAATTACCACATAAAAATTTAAAAAATAAAAACGACAAAACTTTTTTAAACATTAATATCTCTTTTATTATGAAACTTTGTTAAGATATTTTTACGTTAGTGACCTTATTTTAAGATGTTTAACCACCCCTTGAAAATAAAATCACAAGGCCGTAAACAGCCTGTATATCTCAGTTTTTAACGAGAATCGTAGTGTCCTTCGATAAATTTATGAATTTTGATTTTGAAATTTTCAGTTGCAAATTTTTAAATATTAGTTTATATGTAAAAGACATATTTACTTATATATTTCCGCCCATCAGCAAATTAGACAACAAATCATATATAATTTACGAAGCAAACAAACGTATTTGGAGAAGTAAGCGTTATTAATAGCCAAGAAAGTACATCTCGTAACTCTCGCAACGTCTGGCTATTAATACATTTAAGGAACGTCAGACTCCTCTATAAATAACGGTGTAGCAGACCATTTTTTTTTTCAATGTTGGGGACATCGCAACATCTTTCTTTTAAAACCAGCACTTGCCTAAGAATAGACAATGTGACAGTGGCAAAAAAAAACAATGCCGAACAGAACAAGATTGGTTTTCTTGTGCCATATACAAACCTTGGAATCGATACCGATGGTCTTGCTGCACTTTTCGCATGCATTGGCGAAGACGGACTCGTAACAGGCGACGCAGTACGGGTGCTCGTCCCTCAAGACGTAACGCTGTCCGGTTAGGCTTTCATCGCACTGCCAACAGCAGAAATGTTGACCATGCCAGTCCTTGTTCATGGCCTTGGTGTATTCGCCACTGAAAATGAGCTGCAACAATAACGTTAAGTCTCAGTATCTAATATACTTCCAAATTGGCGTTCATTTTTAATACTGTATGAGATATGTTATCGTAAATAAAACGAAAACTTATGTTAGTGTTTTAAATAGCCAGTATAGGTGGGAGTAGTTTTTAAAGATTTCTTAGAACAACAATAACAAAATTGTTGGGCTTAACAATGTTAAATAAACGTTAATGATGCTATTAAATACCAGAAAAGGAAATCTAAAACATGATTAGAAATATACGAGTAGTATATGCACATCTAAAATATAATGTTTGGATGTGTTTGATGTTTATTTATTTTTTGTAAATTGACCAGATGTTGGAGGAAGATGCTTTTTTGTAATGTTTCGTAGTAGAATGTTAGGGAAAGTTTATTTCAATGGAATATATATTCCAGTATAAAATAATATGATAGGATACGGTGGCTTGAAGATGGTGTTCTGGTGCAGAGCATATCTTCCAGGGCACTACGTCTAACATTATTTTCCTATGTAGATTCTACTGAGGATGGCAACTCAGTTGCCGAAATACGTATTTAGAGTTTTTAACTCATTAAGATACCAATCCAACTATCTTATTGATTTTTGATAATTTGAGTAAGTACAAAATCACCAAAGAAAACATCTTAATGTTCATAAAAGGAAAAACATGCTTTATCTTTAGTTTGGTAATGTACCTTTTAGTTCGTTCCAGAATTTTTTTTTTTGATATGACAAAGTTTACACGAGTTGAATGGCATTCAAAGTTAAGCTCCTTCAGGAATTTTAAAGCAGGAAGATAACTAAAATTTACTAAATATTTATCGGTTATAGTACACTGTTTTTACGTCTTTTAATTGAGATGCTTAATAAAATTGGCAATTTATCGATTTTTTAGGTATAACGTTAGCAATAATTAGACAGATGATTTTGGGCGAGTTATATGAAGGAAAGATAAATTTGTAATAGTACTCAATGCACGTCACTATTGAAACGGGAATCCATCTTCTATTAATCTGTCCTTAAAGCATTTCAATAAAATTTAATGCCACAACAATCTGATTTCCTTCTTATATTTGGACATTACTGCAGTGGTTCTGATGACAAATAGAGAAACCAAACCAGGATAACAGCATTTATTTTATACAAATGCATTCACAACCTCAATACTGTCAATGATTATAAAAATATATCACGGATTTTTGTATTTGTTTATTCAAATGTTGATAGATTACCTCCTGCATACTAGATACTTATATAGGCATCCAACCGCGAGTTTAGTGATGGCTCTCCACACAATTAACTTGCAAGAAGTTTGATCCTGGTATTCGACAAGAAAAAAAATAGAGGAAAAAAGTGAGCAAAGCCCATTTATAGTCTAATGGATTGCAATAAACGCACAACACATAGACAATTATTATACTTGATTCATAAATCCAAAAAATCTTTTTTGTGGACTTGGGTGTAGCAAATGAAGAAGTGATAAAACACGATAATGGTGTATGTAATGGAACCAAATTATTTTCTAATTTAAGATAATTATACCATCAAAGCACAAAATCTAATAGTATTTTAAATTTAAGCTGCAAAGAAAACAATCATCCAAAATGTTAAAAAAAGTTGGTAATACAATGTTGATTGATTATTTAATTTAACTTGATGGGAACTCCCTACTGTTCATTATAGAAAAATAAAATAACTGTAAATACTACAAATTTCAAGACTTTGACATTTAAGGGCGTACTCATTTTCAAAATGGCTGGGTTTACCTACACAGTAAGGAACGGTAAATACATCGAATCCCTTTGAAAAATTATACAGATTAATATAGTCTAAATGATAAGGCAACAAATTTTCAATATTTTCTAATATTGAGGGTTGGGTACCAAAAATTCCTGCGGACCTACCTCATTAAATTGGAAGAATCTAGCTAGAAACATTAATTTTAGCATTATATTTAACTTTCAGGTGTGTATTTACAAATATAAAACTAGATTAGTATTTTTACTTTTCAAAATAGGTTATTAGACGTTATTGAATAATATAGAAACTATACATGGTAGGAAATTTTAAAACGAGCTAATGCGAAGTATTAAAAATGTTATTACAATTGGTGATTAGAATATGTACATTTGTATATCCAGAGGAAAATATACATGTTATACGATCTTTAGATTTTGTATTACATACACACATCTATCTATAGGTACTTCTATTAAGTATAATTATTTTGCATTGAAACAGCAGATGTTTCTGGTTAGTTTTGGCACCGTCTTGGACAACATCCAATTCGGAAACTCCAGAAAAAACATATCGCGCCTTACGTGCCGAGAGGAGCCTAATTTTAACGTCATTCGAGCCACCGACGCTTGCATAAAATCGCAATAGCATTTACAAAAGCGTTATACACGCAATAAACAGCATATTATGTCAAAAAATGTAAGAGTATAGAAGCAAGATTGGTAATGCTGGGGGTGTTAGGGTCTTGTTTGGTGTACCTTGGTGTAATTGGGGGTACGTGTTGTCGGCATATTCGAAGTGGGCCGTGATTGTGAATAAAAAAGTTGAGATCGAATGGAAAGATATTTTCCTTGGGGGTATGAGTATGAAAGTATGGACTTCAATATCTCTCTTCGGTCTTACATTAAAAAAAAACGATGAAATTTCAAATAAATTAGAGTTCTGTATACAATATGGAATTGGACATTTTGTTGTGGCAGATGGTATTGGTGTGCATTCTGAGTAAGGAGTGTCAAGTTGTTCTATCCCGTCACGGTATTTTTTTTTGGTTCATGTCAGGATTAGAAAAAAATGTAAAGCACACATTATTTGACCTCTTTCAGCGCGTACTGAAAACCACAGTCACCATGAACGTCTATCTCACTCCCTTGACGATGATCTCATCAACTTTTATATTGCACCATCACGAAACCCTTTCGCGTCCTGCTGCCTATCCCTAACGTTATCCAGCCGGCAACACGTACCCCTGGTTTCCATTGGTAGTACGATCAATTTCCGTAATGGTAACTTCGCCTTGGTCGTTGCTCTCGCGTCGCTTGGTCGTCTTCTTTACTTTTCTGGTCTTTTTTTCTGTAATGGTGAAATTGGAATGGACTTCGACGTCTCCCATTTTTTTTCTATTTTTCGACAAACAACAGACGGACGAATCAGACAACGGACAAAAGGACGGACGCACAGATAAACCGCTCGCTGAGGACTAAGAGTAAATTGTGTGAAGACGGGTAAAGACGCCGGGCTACGCGTACCATTAAGGTATTTTTAGAAAATGATATGGAACGTGGACGAGAAGTGGTGCCGGGTGCAAAGAGTCAGCGAGTGTTTCTCACCCGTGCAAACGGACTACGCGTGTATGCAGCTAAAATACATAGAATTTCTTCTTGTCGGCGCTCTAAAAACGTTCACCGTTGACCCATTCCAACAGATGCTCGCGTAAGCATCACGCCCAAAATGAAAACGATATCAAAAGCATTCGGATAGCTCATGGCTTCAGATGAAGTTCTTTCGATTTAACGCCAACAATGATAATACAATTCAATGAATGTGGAAATGTGTAATCGTAGATCCTACATTTGACAATAAAATCAAACTCTTAATGCTAAAACTTAATATTAAAGAAGGATAATATAGTATCTACTTTTAGATCGGTGGTGATTATTTTCTTTAGAGTTTCAATATATTATGTTACATATATTTTCGTGTGTCAAACTGACAATTGACCAGACACAACAACATCAACTACGAAATCAAAGGTTTCGGACAGCGGTTTTTTTGTTACATCAATTACATGTTGCTAGGCAACTACGGAAAATAACAACTCAAAATAGCCGGATTTAAATTTAATGAAAATTTTGTAAACAATTTTGAATACAAAAGCCAAATAGAAATAGAAATTTTGAAAAATCACTACACATAAGAACTACACAATTTATACATAACATAACCTAATCCGGATCTCTTTATAGTCTTTTAGGGTGTCGATGCTTCTCCCGTTGTACTTGCCTTCTTCCATTTTATTCGTATCTCTCCATCTTCCCCCTTTTTGTTTGTTTGTATCCTTATGCAGAGACTGCCGTCTTGAGGCCTATTGTATCACCCTACATTAGGTTTGTACATTGTGTGTGTGTGTGTATGGATGTTACTGCCTCTCCTCGCCGTAAGAGGGCAGTAGTGTTGATTTATCCTCTACACTGAAGGGTACCGGGAGAGGTACCAGCAACCGATCTTTATAAAAATCGATTGCCGCAACGGAGATTCGAACCATCAAGATCCGCTACAGATGCCTAGCGATCCTACCACTGCACTATCCCGGCAGCTCCCCTTTTCCTTAGCTGAACTACAGCCTTTCTCGATCTCTTCCAGTAACTTCCACTGTATTACTCCACTTTCTTCTCTGTCTTCCTCTTCGGTTTTTGCTTTCTGGTTGTGATTTTCAAACTTTCTTCACTTGTCTCTCCTCCTCCATTCTTACCAAATGTCGCAATCAACCCAATTTGTTGTTGTATTGTTTCCATTACAGATTTCTTCCTTATATCCTCGATTCTTATTTTTGTATACTATTTACCACTAACACTCTTCGATGGTATACTTGAACACTAGTTTACGCTTCATGACAAAAAATGTACCATCTGCATATTGACGTCAACCGAGGTGTCGGCATCCAATATATCCAATATATATAATGAAAGGCAAGGGTCCCAGACTTGAGCCTGTGGGGACTCCACAAGTATTAATACATATTACGCGCGCACGTAATCCTATTTGAACACACTGCTGCCTATCAGAGAGGTAAGATTCCAATAAATTGTAGGTATTTCCCCGCATGCCAGAAAAACTTAATAATAATCCAAGAGCATGTGTTCGAAAATCTATGCATATTGTGTTGTCTCTGGAAATACGCAAGTATGCTAAACATTGAGAAGTGTGTTAAAATTTTACTAGAAGATGGGCCTGCATACATACCCTCATACATATAAGTCAAGTTAATATAAAACTTTTAAAAACCAGGGAACTATATTTTCCAGCGCATCGATTTTATCTCGATTTGTTTAAGCGACTCTGAGTTGCATAAACATCCCTCGCCCTTCCACAAACATTGAGGGAGTACATGGACTTAATACTCATACATGCCATTAACAATCTGTATACAGATACTCGTGATTTGTTTAAATAATATACTTCTATGCAAGCTGTTAGCTAACAATATATTTAACACCTGTACGTCTTTCTCTTTTCATCTCAACGCGAGTGTGCGGCATGATGTAATCCACTCTATGCTACGGCATTTAATCTGTAATATAAATCTTCCTAAATATGACCATAAAACAAGGCTTACATCCCGAACAGTGATTTCCTATGTATAGTTGACGTCACCACTGAAAGCATTCACCTGCACGAGAGCGATGCTTTTTGTTAGTGATAGACGCCTACTGCAGAACGAATGTATATTGTAGGCGTCAGTTTTGGCGTAATTATTCCTACGGTACGCACCGCTCGTATCTATTTTAAAATATTTGTAATTGGATCGTACCGCATACAGGATTCTATAAAACGCTTATTTTGAGAGAGCACTCCATCATTAAGAAATTTTAAATTAATAGTCGTGATTTTACTCAACAAAGCTATAATTTTGTTGTAACATCCAAAAACCGGGAATAACTTGAATAAATTGCGTGTCCACGTTTAATTATAGACAGATATTTACAAAGAATCTACGAGACAAACAAAATGCAGAAGTGTGTAGTAATATCTTATTTTAAAAACTGTAAAAGCTTATGTTCAAAGAATCAAAAATAGGTCAACAAACAATTGGAGAATGTTAAATGGTTAGCATCTAACTTACAAGCTTGGTTACTCGTAAGTGTAGGTATGAATCTAAAAATGTAAGCGGTTTTCTTAAAACTGCACGCATCTTACATACGAGGTGTGTAAATTAAGTAATGAGACTGACAACGTAGCGTTTAATATGGCAGCATGGGAAGCACGGGACATGGAGAGGCGACAAATGGGCATTGTAATACGCGTTCAGTGCAAGTTTGAACTCAATCAAGTCATTTGGTTGTCCATTGTCGTTTTTTCCGTGAACCCCGTTTGCGTAGTGCGTTCTACAAATGAAAGACATTAATTTCGAGCAACGGTGTGTTTTCAGGTTTTGCTTCAAACTTGGGCAAAGTGCATCAGAAACGTTTGCAAAACTTCTGGAGGCCTACGGAGACAGTGTTTTGTCAAAAACCCAGGATTTTCAGAAGGGAGAGAGTCGATGGGAGATGAGTCACGCAGCGGAAGGCCTTCAACTGCAAGAACCTATGGCAATATCGAGAAAGTCCGCGATCTTGTGCGTTCAGATCGTCGGTTGACGGTCAGTATGATTGGAGAACAGTTGAATTTGTCTCACACCACCGTTCATCAAGTTTTGACCAATGAATTGGGAATGAGAAAGATCTGCTCGAAAATGGTTCCAAAAAATCTTTCGCAGAAACAAGAGGACATCAGGAGAGAAAGGTGCCTTGACTTTTTGGAATCGATTGAAAATAATGAAAATTTTTTGGAACGTGTCATTACTGGTGATGAAGTTGGGTGTTCGAATATGACCCGGAAACAAAATGTCAGAGCATGGAATGACAGACTTCAGGCTCTCCAACGCCCAAGAAAGCAAGAATGAGCAAATCAAAGATCAAGAGCACGCTGATTCGTTTCTTTGATAGCCAGGGAAGCGTTCGCAAAGAGTTCGTGCCTCAAGGTCAGACAGTTAATAAACATTTTTACCGAGAGACATCAAGAACGATTGGATCCTGCATCATGAGAATGCGCTTTGTCACACAGCAATTTCCATAAACGGTTTTTTGGGCAGTAAAAATATTTCTGTGGCTCTTCAGCCTCCTTATTCGCCTGACCTGAGTCCTTGTGACTTTTTCCTCTTCCCAAGATTGAACATTCATCTAAAGGGACATCATTTTCGGACACTCGAAAACATTCAAACGGCTGTAACCGACTAGCTAAAGGCGATTTCAATATCCGAGTTCCAGCACTGCTATGAGGAATGGAAGAACCGACTCATTACTTAATTTACACACCTCGTATGTAATATAGATATCAATTACACATAATCATATGTGATATTCTAGTTAATAAATTTAGATGTTGTATATATAAATATAAATATTTATATTATAAACTAACAGGTAGCATTATGCGTAGGACGCCCATCCTGCTGAAATCAAACGTCATTTAGTGTAATACCTTGTATGTTTTGGAAACAGGGTATAGCACTATTTTGTAAAAGGGCTAAATGCTTTTACGAATTCAATAAGAAAGGGGCCAATTATGTCATCCCCTAAAAGGCCTGACCAAACATTAAACTTCTGGGCAAGACGGATTATGTTTTTTTATAAATGGCAAAAGAAGATTTATCGGTAAATAATATATGGTCAACAAAATTTTCGTTATTGTTGCGGCGCTCTATAAGGGCCTTACAAAAATCAAACCTTTCGTACTTATCGTTAGGAAATATGTACACACATCGAAATAATCTTGGGGACAAGGCTTTATTTGCTAGTAGTTTACGAGCCATATATAACCAAAGATTTGTAATGTCATTTTAAACGGCAATACAGTTTGCTGCTGATGTTTCGATAGTTTCAATGACAATAAGGTCTTATTAACTGAAAAATCAGTGGAAAAAAATTTGTTGATTTGTCATCGTGAGGTTTTTGTGTTTATTGCGCGATCAATTTTCTTTTCAACTTTCTTTAGCATTAATTGAGACTGGAGAGACATCATTTACACTGTGATACGCAATTAAAAGCTATTGGAATGTTTTAAAGTGGTTTAACTCAAAGACCGGAACCTCTCAACACGTCAAAAAGGGTCATCAATCGTTTGTGGTTGACATACCAATGATGTGCATGAACGTCATAGAGAACGCACAAGAGCAACTCGACCTATGTTGTTGTGCATTAAGAAACCGCAACATTACGCCGACAGAATTAGTGATTCGATTCTACGACACTCATGATGTGTTAATAAGCGATCAAACAGTGAGGAATAGACTCCATGCAGATGGTCTTAATGCCCGTCGTCCTGTGAAAGTTCCTGGTTTGTCGAGAGGAAATCGCAGAAGAAGATTAGAACGGACGCAGCAACATTTAAATTAGGATCAACAAAACTGGGCATCTGTTTTGTTTTCTACGAATGTCGGTTTGTTTTGCGGCCAGATACAAAAAGAACGAGAGTGTGGAGACGCCCGGGAATGCAGAGCGATTAGCTATATCGCAAACTGTTCACGGCTTCCAAGCAGATAGTGTAATGGTATGGGGTGGGATATCTCTTGGTGGAAAAACTGAAGTGGTTCTCTTGGATCGCTATTTACGCCATTGACTATCTGGACATTATCCTTCAAAACGTTGTGCTACCATATGCTGAAAAAATTCGTGAGAATGTTCAACTCATGCACAACAATGCGCGTCCGCATACTGCAGGTATCATTCGTGCATTTCTTCAAAACCACGAAATTTATGCTTTGCCATGGCCAGTGCAATCACCTGATTTAAATCCCATAGAACACGTATGGGATTTGCTGTAAAGAAGCATAGTGCGTCAAAATCTAGTCTTTGAAACAAAACAAAACAAGTTGTATCAGTGTCTTGTAGAACAGTGGAATGCCATCGATCAACAAGAGCTAGGCCACTTGACTGTGAGTATGCCAAACAGGTGCAGAAATGTAGTCAACACTCGCGGAGGTTCACGAGGTTCTGTCTTTTATATAAGTTTTGTAAAAATTTATTAACTTTGAAAATCATTCCTAAATCAACAGACATTTCTCATCAAGTATTCTTAATTGTTTCGAAAAAGTAAACAAGTAATGATGGTCGACTTATACCTTCACATACAACAAACAATTATTCATTTATGTGGAGCAGAAATGCACTTCCTTGCTTGTCCCCTAAATTATTTTCATGTGTGTATTTCGTTCGATTTTTAATTTAATTTACCAGAACGATATTTGCTTTTTCTTTAAACTCCACGAACGGTGCTATGTGCAACATCAACTCGCTCAACAATTGCTCTACTCGACAAATGTGGTTCCCCTTCCACTGCAACGCAAATTAAAATATCTCGTTGTTTATTTTGTCGGGCTCCCTGTTTATGTTTCTGATGATATAAACAATCATGAGTTTCAAAGTTATTAACTATACGACGCGCTGTGTCATATGCAATTAGTTTTTCACACTGCATTTGAAAAGAATGTGTAATTTGTGGAATAGATTGATGTTGACATTATATACCATATTTTTTTCTTCAATCGAAAAAATAACCACATTCAAATATAAAATTAGCGTCCACCAACAAAAATTAATAATGTACTAATTACTAATGGAAAAATATACCAAGAAAATAAGCAAACTAGCAAACATTATTAAATAAATACAAATCGGCATGCACTCCACTCGGTGACTAACACACAACTGATGTACTAGCATAGTTGTTAGATCTGCAACTAGCGTAGCAAGCCCGGCCTCGCTGTCGTATTTTCGAAGAATTCCGATTAGACTAGGTGGCTGTAGCAGACTCGCTCGTACGGTATATAAATCTAATGGGGTCAGCCTTCGAGGTATTGGTGGCCAATCTATTACTGCTTCGGCCTATTTACCGGTTTGGGAAATTTTCATCAATCCACTCTCCAATAACTATAGCATTATGAATAGGGCTGCCATATAACTGGAAATGTAAATGTATTTTACCCTCTACATGAGTTTCATACATTTCTTCTAAAACTCTGTTTCTTAGGAAATACAGAAACTGTTCCGAAAGGCTAATAATTTTTTCATTTAAGATATAGTCATACAATATTGTCTTATTCTGGATTATCTGTAGCCCAATACCTTGCATTTTGTGATAAAACCGCTAAGGTAGTACAAAGTATTCTTTAAAAAATTGTTTTGTTAAGATTTTCTTGGCCCATAAACAGAATTCCATTCTTCTTTCTGCATCACCTATTTACAAAGTGTGTAAGAATTGGGGCGCATAAGGCCTAAGTTCATGTTTTCTAAGACAGCGTCGAATGCATTCCTTAAGCACATACATTTAAATCTGAACTAGCAACTCTTTTAGAATAGAGCTCGGATTATCGGTGGAATAATTCAAAATATCGTGCCTAAGTCTCCTTTCAATATTATTTTCTAGAAAATACAGAGCCGAAGTCATTTAAAATTCTGTTTATTCCTGAAAATATACTGCATTTAATAGGAGGTTTATCGAGATGTCTATTGAATATTCTACATGCTTCTCTCACACATCTATCATTATCTACAATAAAACCCATAATTTCAATTCTTTCTTGCAACTTAAGTATTTGTGCCATAATGGCACAACGACTTAACGTGAAAAGTGATTTGACCTTTTATTTAAAATTGTTTTACTTTTTATTTTATTTATACATCTACCACACGCTATTTATGCGTGTTCTTGTATGCTAAAGTAACCGTACTTCATCAACAACTTTAAGAATAACATAATAGGATACAGTGCCTTGAAATAGCAGAACTAAAACAACAACAAAAATACTCTTACCACCTCAATGAGTGAAAAACTCTAGATACTCTAGTATTTCGACAACAAAATTGCCATTTTCAGTCTGGCGAAGAGCATATTTTCCAAGGTTTTGCCTTATCCAGATATACAACGTTTAACACTTTCTTCCTTTGTAGGTTCTATTGAGGATGGCAACTCTGTTGCGGAAATATGTATCCATAGATCGTCTCAACCTTCGTATGCAGTATGGGATATAATAGCAACTTTTATCTCTTACTATCCTTAGTTGCTGTCATTAGCGCTATCTTCACTTCCGGTTGCTATGTTTCAACTTATTTACATATGTCGGCGTCGGCAAAGTACCCATCTCTGTCTATTAGCGTCAACTGCTGTCAATCGTTATGGTCGCAGTTTTTAAAAAAATTTTAGTTAAATTCCACGTTAATTTAAAAAATACAACCTCGATGAGTGAAGAACTACTGGATACGTATTTCGGCAACTAAGTTGCCATCCTCAGCAGAAATGTAAACAAGTATAAATATTATACTTGTTATGTTCTAATCCAATTGTTTGTGTTTCTCCAGTGTAACAGTAATTAGTCATTGTAAATAGTAGTCTTATTGTTAAGCGGATTGTTACGGTTCACTGAGCACGCTTAGTGTACCGGAACGACCGGGTAGTATATATAGACTTAGATTATTAGCCGGAAGGTGGTGTTCTGTGTGGTGCAAATCTCCCAGAGTGCGACGTCTAACATTATCTTCCTTCGTAGATTCTGCTGAGGATGGCAACTTAGTTGCTGAAATACGTATCCAGGAGTTCTTCACTCATCGAGGTGGTAAGGGTATTTTTTATTTTTACTATTTTAAGCCACCGTATCCTATTTTGTATTTTACACGTTAATTTGTTTATATATAGTTGTACAAATCTTTTTAGAGCGTGCGCAGGGTAATATGGAAATTTTTCTTGATTTTTATAAATTTGATAACCTATACATTTAATTAGTTTTCACTGCATTAATGGAGCTAATTCGACGATTTGGCAACGGTGTATCAAATTCTCATAAGCTTTGTACTGCATTCGGAGGTTGAGACGATCATAGAGTCTTTCACCCATTTGGGTGGTAATGGTAGTTTTTGTTCTACTTCTACAACAACTTTAAGTTCTGTTATTGTTTAAGGTACATTTAAAAAAAGTGAGTGCTGTTGTTATCCGAAACTATAAAATTATTTATTAAAGGGAATAAATAATGAAAAGGTTGCTCTGGTACAGTAAAACTACTAAGAGTATCGCTAATATCAATTTTAAGTTGTTTAATTATATCTAATTTTTAACAAAATCTGGTATAAATTCATTTTGTTCCTGAATCCCACGGTGTCGTAATCTTTTACCTAAAATAATGCTAAGCAAGTTTAGTGATTTTAACCCGAAAAAAATTAATAATAGGCTATCAGGTTTAAAACAGAAATCTGAAATTTGTACTTTGTGAAAGGTACAAAGGTACACTTCGTTTTCT
Organism: Osmoderma eremita; assembly: GCA_031763485.1. NCBI lineage: Eukaryota > Metazoa > Arthropoda > Insecta > Coleoptera > Scarabaeidae > Osmoderma > Osmoderma eremita. Next base: position 481,002 of record JARFOC010000693.1, on the reverse strand, counting down.
TAATTGAATTTGTTTTTAATAACAAAAAAATAGAACCAGAATCTTAATATAATTGCTACCAATTTCTTCGATACATAAAACCAATAGCAGAACACCATAAATAAAAATGCAAACTAATACCATGTTAATTTATTGAAACTCCCAAATAAAAAGCTCACTTTACAAGAAACAAAATCTGCAAACAGGGGCTATTACGTTCCAAACAAAAATTTTGAAGTATATAGACAAATAAAAACTAATAAATCTACTTTGGCATTAAGCAAACTCATCAAGGGGACTATCATTACATAAAATTTTCAACATTTTTAACTTAATTTACCCAAAACGGATCGGGTTTCTTCTCTTCTTTACTTGGTCCTGGTTTTGGAAGTTCTGCAACCACTCTCTCTTTCGATGTAATATCCTTAGATTCGTTATTAAGTATAGGTGATGAAAAGGTTGTGGCAAATGTGACTTTTTCATCTTGACCTTCAAGTGTAGTATCTTGAAAAATGAAGCCTGGGCTACTTAAAGAACTTGGCATAGAAGATAGTTCCTCGGTAGAAGTCATCTCAAATTCTGGCGAATACGTGTCGAGACTACCTGAAGACCAAATTTCATCATGTGATAAGTTTTGATCGTTCTTACGTTTACTGTTTCGCTTTCGCCTAAATTGTCGTTTTCGATCATCGTTCGTATTTTTCGTATTCACGCCGTCTAGGGAATTTTTAAAGTCTTCATTGAATACTTCTTCCACTAAAACAAATCCTTGCGGGGTCTCTTCTCCCGCAGTTTTTTCTAAAAAATGCTCGTACTGCAGGCTTGAATTTTCCCAACAATCTTCAATTACGATATGGTAGGTCGGTGCAGGTACATAATATACAATTTCTGATAAGTCGGTCCAGGATTTCGAACGTCTTTGTTGTTGCACAAAATCTTCCTCGATTGGTCTTTTGCAAGGTGATGCCGATCTGTGTCTGCGTTCGAAATTTACCTCTGGACTAGAATACAAAGACCTACCACATATAATTTCTTCGTTGGTCGGCAACGGATGCGAATTGTGAATAACTCCTGATTTTGCAATTAAATCTAACAACACATCGTGTTGGTAGTGTTTATTTTTTTCAGCTGCTAAATAAATTTCATCCAATTCTTCAACACTAATTGGATCATCCAACAGATCTGAGCTTACACTACCTCTGGGTGCTAAAAGTTCATATGTTGGAAATGGGGATGGCGATCTCCTATCAGGGAAAATAGATGCAATAGTTTCTTTTTGTAAATATATGTTTTCAATATCTGCAGAAGTAGTCAAATTCTCTAATGTGGTTGAAAAATCCTCACTCATTGGATTATGATCCGCGGTTGAGCCCACATGTCTATCATTTGATACTGAGACGTTTTCCAGAGGCAAACTGCTGTTGGTTACAGGCACAAAAATAGATGTAGTAGGTCGTGATTGTTTTGATGTATCAACTATTTGGATTTCGAAGTTAATATCGTTCTGATTTGAAGTATTAGTAACGACTATATTTGTATCTGCTGGCTGTTTTGATAGATCATTTAATGCACATGTTGAATTAGATGCAGTTACTTGTGCCTCTGTCAATCTCGAACAAGTAGTTATGTTGCTATTATCATAGGCAACATGATTGATTTCGGATGGATCTGCATTTATTTGCGATCCAAACGGCTTATTAGTCTCTTCAGAATTAAAAATCGTTTTTGGTGATGGACTGAGTGGAAAATTAGTGTTATTTTTAGATCGAAAATCTCTACCATTAACTTCGTCGAGAATTAATCTATACTCCTTGGTCAGCATCCTTCTGCAGTCGGACGTTATAGTCTCGAGGTCACTGACGTTTTGGTATCCAACTATCAGGCTTCTCCTGAGATGTGAATAGAACGCTATCAATTCTACGACACCGACGCACGATACCAAAATAGATAATAACAAACCCATGGTGACGTGGCCCAACGAGCAGGTCAGCAAAAAGAAACACTCCCAGTTTTTGTACTTGGCACCACAATTTTGGCGCGTTATGCACACGCGAATGGCGAATAACACACCCGCCCGAATGCTGAGCGCATTTACATGTTCCGCCTATTCGATACGTTCGATAAAACAATATACGGCATGAATTGTTAAAGTAAAACTGAATAAAAACGCCGCTGCCAATGTGCTACTTGCGCCGGGGCTCCGAAGCCCTAAATAAGTTGTTACTTAATCTCTCTGATAGTATAATTTTTCGTACGATTTTTGCTCTACGTCTACGTGCTGTTACCGCGCCAGCAAAATAACAGCGGGAAATTTTCGCATGCAATAAAGTCAATGAATGTGATTCCTTTGATAATCGGTCCGGAATAGAGTATACAATAAAACAGTTCATTGGCAATGACCATCAGGACATAGATAACAGCTGTCAAAAATGGGGAAAGCCGACGTGTTAAAAAGCAATAGGGTACGCATCTTTCGCTACCAGGTAGCGTTTGCCAAATGGTTCCGTATTGACACCGCGTTAGTTAATGTGTACACATAAAACATTTTTAGAATTCGTATGCAATGTTTTTTTTTTGTAATTATCAATACAAGACGGTTTAAATTAACTTTGGCTCAATGTTGTTACATGTAAAATTAGTTGCGAAAATACCATTGCCAAAGACGATTCTATGCACACTAAATGTTTATTAATATATTCTAATAGGTAGTGATCAAAAACCCCGATCCTGCGGCTTCACCGATATATCAACCTAGTGAGTTTATTCGATTTGGCCAAAGCGGTATGCAATTAAACGTATGCACAAGCACAGTAATTATTTTGAAAAGATATATTTTCCGTCCGAAAAGTTATAAGATTCGTTCCAGTACATGATTCGCCAACCATTCGTGTACTAAATCATGGATTGATTGCAGCGCATGCATTGATATTTGTTGAAACGCGTTATAGTTCAATCATCAGCAGCTATGAGACTTTCTACCTTAATTCACATTATACCGTTTTGTTACAAGTGTTTTGGTTGTTATTTACAAACGCAAAATGAAGGCAACTAACGCAAACCCCGAAATTTTCTGATATTAAGTACAAAGTTGCGTCCATAAGATTTAACGCTATAGATCGTCTGAACCTCCGTACCCAGTATGGGATATAGTAACAAAATTTTATCTCTTACTATCCTTAGTTGTTGTCATTAGCGTTATCTTCACTTTCGATTGCTATGTTGCAACTTATTTACATATATGGGCGTCGGCAACTATCTGTCTATTAGCGTCAACTGCTGTCAATCGTTATCGTCGTAGTTTTAAAATATTTTTAGTGAAATTTCACGTTCATTTGTTTACATATAGTTGTGCAAATCGTTCTTTTTAGAAATTTTATAAACTATACATTTAATTACAGTTTTCACTACATTGCTCCATTAATGCAGTAGGGAGAAAACGGTGTAAGGGAGAAAAATTTTGCCTCAAGGAGAAGTGCATGATTGCAAATGTTTTAAATTATTTTAATAAAACTATGAATGTGCGTGCTGCCGATCAAGAAGCAAGTAAAGCTTTGGGTTGCTCAGAGCATACAATATATAATATAAAACAGGAGCAACAAACTGGTTCATTATCAAGTTCAAAAAACTCAAGAAAAGGAAAAGCAAACAACTAAATGACCGATTACAAACATATGATGAGAACACGCAAACCTCTATTCGACGTAAAGTGCATAGTTTTTTTATACAGAATATGCCGCCTACATTAAATGCAATTCTTGCTGCTGTCGATGCTGATGATGATCTTCAATCGAGCAACTTTACATAGATTGTTACACGATATGGGTTTCGAATTTAAAAAAAGTAGGACGTAAAAGCATACTCATCGAACGAGACGACATTATTCGGTTGAGGCACAAATACTTACGAGAGATAAAGGAATTTAGAGAAGAAGGCATAATTTAGTTCTTGCTATTTGAGATTTCTGTAACTTTAATTATTTCAGGTAGAACTATAATATATATTGATGAATCATGGGTGAATACAGGGTATGCAGTAAATAAAACTTGGACAGACACTACAGTTCAAAATAGTCGACAAGGTTTTATCCAAGAGTTAAGTAATTGTTTGAAATCTCCAACCTGGCTTGGACTTCGTTTTGCATTAGCTCATGCTGGTGATGATAACATATTTGTTCCTGATGCTGAATATACATTTCTCTGCAAGAAAAACACTGCTGATGTTCATCATGAGATGGATGCAGGCACATACGAGGATTGGTTTATTAAGAAATTGCTTTCAAATATACCGCAGAAGTCAGTGATTGTTCTTGATAACGCTTCCTATCACTGCAGAAAATTAGAAAAATTTCCAACGGCATCACGAGAAAAAACAATATCATTGATTGGCTCCGTGAGAAACAAATACCAACCACTGACAATATGCTAAAAAGGGACTTGTTGTTTTGCGTGTCACAAATCAAACCGCAGTATAATAAACGCAGGACTGACGAACTTGCAAAAGACAAAGGTCATGAAGTTCTTCGATTACCACCTTACTACTGCGAATTAAATCCCATTGAAATGGTATGGGCACAAGTTAAAAACTGTATAAAAATGAGTAATACCACGTTTAAGGTAAAAGATATGGAGGAATTAATTCAAAGTGGATATAGCACTGTAACAGTTGACAATTGGTAAAATTACATAAAACGTAAAAAATATTGAAAAGGAAATGTGGATAGACATTGATGAATTTATTATTCATGTAACAGATTCGTCATCATCTGAAGATCAAACTGGTTCATCGACTGACTAAAA
>JARFOC010000693.1:433740-463830 GCA_031763485.1 Osmoderma eremita | reverse complement strand
TCCACAATAGGACCAAGCGGCCGAGGTGGAAGGAGTTATTTACAACCCGGCGGATGACGTCATTTTCCCAAATACCCTAATACCCAAATACCCAATAAAAATCAAACATATTTTAGTTATTTAAAATAATATAGCATAGGTACATAGCAGTTTACAGTTTTAATAAATTACCTGTTCTTATTTTATACCCAAACACCCCACACAACACTACACTACTACTACTTATATGTTCTATATGCCACAATACCTACGCAAATGCAATACGATTCAACAAATATTAAACATCGGCATTTGGAAATTTGCTTGGCCAAACGTGCACGAAAAAGTTTACTTTCCTCTGCTATGCTAGACAGTATTAAAGACCAAATTTCTGCAATTCAACACGAAATGCTATATAATACGATGTAGGACTTGGAGGAGAGGTTGGTGCTTTTGCACCACTAAAATAGAGGTCATATTGAACAGTTGCAGCAAACAATGTTGGAGATCAGAAATCCTATTATTCAAAAAATTCAGTGTCTATTGATTTTTATTGTTTCTTAAAATTGTGTAATAAGTTGAAGTAGATCCGTTACTTTAGAATAACCTTGTACATAGGCCTACCCAATGATCTGCAGCCATTACGACATTACGAAGGCTTTCTTTGACTCACGGAAGTGTCCTATTAAGAGAATAAGACGAGAGCAAAAGATTTCCGTCATGTCTGTAATTCACATGTTGTTAACCAACATCACTTGTATTTATAAAATCATGTGCCCGTTGGTTGGTATAGTTTACACCAATTATTATGGTTTAATTGGTTATAAACAGCTTTAAACAGTCTACTATGCTTTTGACTCGTTTTTACTAAGATCGCTTTTTGGCGCAAAATAGCACCATTACCGGCTTTCTACTTGGACATCTTCATTAAACACTACGCATTCGGTTTCTGTGCCTGATAATACGTTTTGCTTTGAATCATCTGACTCACTAGAAGCTTCAACAACATTTTCATCATCAAAAGCTCCAAAATCATGAGTAAGATCTGCAATCGACTCGTATCCAAGGGTCTGCCTGTTTCTCCGATGTATGTTCTTCCACATTCACACGGTACTTGAAAGTCAGAATCAGAGAACACCAAAAACTGGTCCGACTGGGGAAACGTAAAAATTACGCTTGGCATAACACGATTGGGAAGAAGAACATAGGATTAATTGGGACAAAGCGACAACCCTAGCAAAAGAGGGAAATTACTCCAAGAGGAAATTAAAGGAAGCAGCGTATATGGCCACAACACCAAACGCCATAAGCACTCTAAGCCTGGAAATCAAAGATGTCTGGTTACCAATAATTAAGAACAGCTTGAGCAGAATACCAGCAACCACGACAAGGGAGACAGACCAGTGTACACTACTGCGCAACAAGTTCTACGCATACCAGTGCGCACCACCTTCTACGCATATGCCTGTAGCTTAAACACAGGTTTAAGAAACTAACTTCCATCTCCCCAATTGACTGAGTGGTTGTTAGATTGAAAAATATTTCGAGACCGAGTTCAAATCTCACACGAGCACAAAAACTTGTAAAAATTGGTTCTCGGATATATTTGTCAAATAAGTTGTAAAATGAATTTGGCAAGAAACAGCTCTTCTTAGAGCTACCCTGACGACGCCAATAGAAGAATTGCCGAAACGTCGGATCACTTAAATATCCAATAAACGATGGAAATACTCCAAATAACGACAACTCAATTATGACCCGGAAACAAAACAGCAATCCAGCCAGCGGAAGAGAGCTTCGTCGCCCAGACCAAAAAAGCGCGTCAAGTGCAATAAAACAGCAATCGAGCCAATGGAAGAGAACTCATCATCCGACCAAAAAACGCGCGGCAAGTGAAATCAAATATGGTTTCTTTTTTGTTTTTCGGTATCAAAGTAGTTGTTTACGTTGAATTTGTTCCTCCGGGCACCACAGTGAATCAACATTACTATCTGCTAGTGCTGAAACCATTACCTGAAGCAGTAAGAAAAAAAAACCAACGGAGGTGTGGCGATCGGGCAACTTTGTGCTGACAACGCAGCTGCCCACACCGTGTTGTAAATTAAACAGTTTTTCACGACCTAGCTCCCGGTGACTTCTTTTCATTCCCAAGAATGAAGAAAGATCCAAAAGGAATGCGTTTTCAGTAAGAATCGTAACAGATATTAAGAAAAAATCGCTGGAGACACTCAACACCATTACTTCAGAAGATTCGAACAGTGGTAAACTGTTGGAACAAATGCATATCATGGAATGTAGAGTATTTTGAAGGGGATTGATGTTTTCAAGATGTTATTTTAAATAATAAATAAATACATAAATAATTCTCGTTTTTTGGGTATTTCAATATGATACCTATAAAAGTATACTTTGAGACCCATCTGTTCTGTCTCTATGCAAATGATCACGAACAATTCGGCTTTGTTACATAAAACATCAACACCGACCAAAATGAAAAGGCCAAAAGCAAAAAAGTTGTTACAAAATCAGTATATTACTTTTATTCTGTAATACTATTACGTTAAAATGTAAAATTCTTAAACGCCCAAAATTCTGGGCGATTTATACTTAATGATATTTACAAAAGGCTAATTATGGCTTATATTGTTTCACATACAAGTTCAATCTCATCTTTTATCTCCGCATAGTGCATCAATGGTTACTGTTTGGGAAGAAAATAAGTTATTAAAGATTTGGCCTTTCATTAGACACTAATTGAGTTTTTATTTAAACATAAATTATAGAAATGATAACCAAAATAATTGAATCTTAATCACGTATGCATCTAAAGTTAGTTGATGATTCGCATGAATAATATTTAAAATAAGACAATCACAATTCGTGATGATTAAAAATAGTCTTTTTTTTCTTTTAAGCAGAAAGTAGTAATGACTCATGTTATATATGGACACACACGAATTAACATCCTTTCAATTAACCATGACGTAAAAAAATATATTTATAATAATATGAATGTATTTCCCGACAGAATCCCGACAATCGAGTTGAGTAGTTTTTGTGGTTTGTAACAGTATAAAAGAACCAGTAAGAGGAAGCTGATAGCTATACCCAGCTGAGAAGGTGTAGACACAAGCGACGATTATTTCGGTAGTCGATAAGCGAACATTGTACAAAACAAAATGCTGTTCAAGATTGTTTTACTCGTATTTGCTGTGCTAGCTTTGGGCACTGAAGCTCAGAATCCGATTCAATGTGCAAATGATTTGGACGAATCCATGACCAGAGGGGGAGAGCTTTGCTTCTATCCACATAAAGTGCAGTTCACTGAAAACATAAGAGGCAGGAATGTGAAATTTAGTTTTCCAATAGAGGACTTCAAGGGCATTTTAGAGTATAAAACGGATGAGAAGTTGAAGAACACCTATGACGAATATTTTGAAGTTAAGTAAACTAATAGTAAAAGTTTTATAATCAACATTGTCTTAAATTTTTATTTACATCTTTATTTATTTTGTAACATTTGTATTTATTTATACGTACTTATGGGATTTTATGCCAGGATAAATTTACAGACAGATTTATATAAGATTATTTTTGTTAATTTTGTTTGTGTATAAAAAAATTGTAAATAAATATTCGAAAATGGGTTCACTGACTTTTATTTATTTTTCAAACAAATGTATGCGTTATTTCTTCGGTTAAAAAAATGCGAAAAGCAGTATTTAAAATTACTGCACATTATACAATTTCGTCCAAGATAAAAAAAATTTTAATTTACTATTGCTTCTTTGAAAACAAAAACAAAACTGGCATAATTTGCAATGCATGTCTGAGAGATTTTGAATATCCATAGATATCTTTTGCAGATAGGTACAACAACATATAAGAAGATCAATTTTCCCGTTTTAGATTTCTCTCATCTGTAATTACAATATGCAAAAATATCATACCATGCTAACGAATTGGGAAAAACTTAAAACAAGAATTGTTCTTACTAAGTCTAACTATGGTAAATCTTTCGTGTTTTACAAGAGTAATTCCTTTTGAAAAACTAATTGCACATGTCTGATTTTGAATAAGTTTAGAAATTTACTTTATGTGAATGTCAGTAAAACTAATACAGAAATGAAAATCCAAATATAAAGCGTTTACCAATTAGGCAAAGTTAATTTTAAGAAGGAACCACTTTCTTTTTAATTTTACTATTTAGTTTCAATTACTTGTTAAGGAGGCCTTTTGAATTGTCTAATTTTCTTTACTGGATTTTAGTCATCTTTAAATCAACAAAATAAGCCAATTATACACCGGTTTTTTTATCGAAGGAGTGACGTCACTTCAATGGAATGACGTGGCTGAATTAAATTTGATATTTTTGAGCCTGAATCACAATAAACAGTAATGCAAAAAAAAACGGCGCCGTCATATTTGTTTAACAGCTGTTTCACTCTCAAACACCTTACTGGTGTACATCATCAAAAGGTTAAATAATATCAATAATGTATTCAATTATACAGCAAGTTAGTTACTTCCAATATTTTTGTAAAATTATATTCTACTAAAATGACGGTGGTTGTCATTGCAATTCCATTTAGCGAGGCATAGTCAACAAATTGCGAAATAACTAGAAAAGCTATAAATTTATACAAATTTGGTTAGGAAGTTCTGTAAAGATGGTAAGGAAGCTACATCAAAAAAAGTTGAATCGCGTGGTAGTAAACGAAAAACTAGAATGTTTATTGTATTTTCTCGTTTTCTAGCAAGCGATTCACCTTTTTTTGATGTAGTGGCTTCCTTACCATCTTCGTAGAACTTTCTAACAAAACTGATAAATCATAAGGCAGGTGCAAAAAGTCCCGTTTATTTATACCCCGAAATTGTGGGGAAATTGCGACGTGATATTAGTGCCTCACTTGTTAGAAGGAGATTAGCAGATGCTAAACTCTGTACAAGGCGTCCCAAAACATTCTATTATACTAGTCGACATCTACTGAATCACCTACTGATTCATACGCCAGAATTGATCCGCATCCAAATGGTTGTAGAGCGACGAATCGAAAGTCAAATGGTACTGCAATACTGTTGGTAAACAATACATGTGATGTCCTATAAACAGGAAATTTTGCCCACAGTTTACAACAAAGACAATAAAATACTGCGGCCTTAGTGTGATTGGAGGTGCTTTCCGAGGTGTGGTATTGGTAACCTTTAAAGTTGTCGAAATAATGAGACCTGATAAGTATATAAATGTACTAAAAGAAGTTACCTTATGCCAAAGAAAATTTGGCGCTGCGTCTTCATGCATGCCAATGACCCAAAGGACACGGCACGCAAATTAACTTGGCCACAAGAGAAAAATTTCAAAGCAATGTTGTGGTCAGCTCAATGCGCTGGCATCAATGAAATCGAAAACTTATGGATTGACGTCTAGAAAGCTGTGGGTAATGCAAATCCAATAACTGTTAAAGACTTAATAAATTTATGTTTTCTTCCGGGTTTAACGGTCGTGGTCTCTTTGAAATTTTTTCCAAATGTTTCATTTGCAACTGTGCAAACATCTTCAGTGGCGAGAAATTATTCAATATGAAGTTTTCTCAACAAATGATACTTACTTGTCACTAAGTTGACATTTAACAAATAATATTTTGATGGACAATTTGATATTCAAAAAACCAAAATCCAAATCTAAACTGCCACACAGTGCTGTATTTATCCTCCAACCCTCCATTCGAGACTGCCGTCATGACAGCACCACACCCTGCAGGAGCGCGCAATAAACAAAGTCGTTTTGCGCGCTCATGCTGGGTTTTTTCTAAGTATCATCTGTTGTGAAAACTTCATATTGAATAATTTCTCGCCATTGAAGATGTTTACAGCAGTTGCAAATGAAACGTTTGAAAGAAATTTCAAGGAACCACAACCCTTAAGCCCGGAATTTAAAAAAATTAATTTATTACATAGCGGTCGTGAAAGCCTATATAACTTTATTAAAGAATTGTGAACATCAATTGAAAATAGCTAGACACATCTTACGCGATGTCTACACGTAGTTGATGTTTTTGGATATACTGCTATTATTTTACACATTGCCTTTTACATTTTCAATAGTATTACCCATTACATACATGCATATTCCTCAAGAGCAGCTTGCTATTTAATGGCTCAGATTTCTATGTTTGAATATAAAAATATATCAAGATTTACTCTCTATTTGTTTTTCAAAATTATGGAATAAATGATATTGTACACCACTATATGTATTTCGGCAACCAAAGTGTCATCCTCAGAAGAAACTACAAAGCAAAAAAGTGTCAGTATCTTCTCTAGCTAAGGTAGACCCTATCACTGTTATATACATATACAGTGGTCAACAAAAGTATTCGTACAGTATAGCAAATGAAGTATAAGTGTTTATAAAGATTGTATCATTCACATACATTGAAATATGAAGGAGTTTACATGAAAATACATCTATTAGATATATTTGTATGGTATAAAATCAAATATAAGATCTATAATACTATCGTTTTTCTATTCATTAAGAAAACACATACCAAAAAAACAACGAAAAGTATTCATACAGCGATAATATAGGGAAATTACCGCTTTCTGTAAAAGATAAAGATAAAGATCTGATCAGTGTTGAACTAATAGTAAAACGTGTAGACACAATTGTGCTGTTTTTTGAAAATGGGGCGTAGATCAAATGAAACGTCTGAAGGTGAAAGAAATATTATTATTAAGTTGCATAAAGAGAAAGAATCCCTAAGAGAGATTGGAAAAATTGTTAATAGAAGTTTCGCAATAGAACAATGTGTTATTTTAAAAAAATTAAAAATTATGATACTACTATAAATTCACCTAGAAGTGGGCGACCAAAGAAACTCTCGTAGCGCGAGCGTAAAGCAATAGTAAGAGAATTTCGAAAAGATCCCAAAGTTAGCGCGGCAAAATTGACAGCAGTTGTTCAGGACACCTTTAATAAATGTGTAAGTTCAAATACAATGCGAAGAGTATTACATGGAGAAGGATTCAGGGCAAGAGTAGCTATCAAAAAACCATTCATCAATGAGAGGAATAGGCTCAAGCGTTTAGAGTTTACGTTAATTCTCCTTTAGAATTTTGGAATAAGGTAACTTTGACCAACGAAAATAAATATTGTGTGTTTGGGTCTGATGGACGTCACCTAGTGTGGGGGAAAACAGGGGAAGCTTTTAAAAAGGAGCACCTAAGAACTACTGTTAAAAAAGGATATGGGTTCGTTGGGTTGCATGTGGGCAAACGGGGTGGGAAATTTGGTCATTATTCCAGGTATAATGGATAAATATATTTACTTTAACATATTAAAAGAAAATATTAGATAATCAAAGTGCAGAGAAACTTCGAATCGGGGGTGATTACAGCTTCTACCAGGATAACGATCCGAAACATTCTGCACGACTGGGACAAGAGTTCTTAAAGGTTCTTAAAACACCACCCCAATCACCCGAGATCAACACCACAGAGAATCTGTGGCATCATCTTGACCAACAGATCAGAAAGCATCATATAATAAAGAAAGCAGAGTTAGAGAATAGGCTGAATGTAGAGTGAAACAACATAGACCCAAATTATACAGCAAAATTAATAGAATCAACGCCTAGGCGATTAAGAGCCGTCATTGCAGCCAGAGGTGGTGCTACAAAATATTAAAACCTTGTAATGTTTTATATTTTTATATATGAATACTTTTCCGTTGTGTTTTTGGTATGTGTTTTCTTAATAAATAGAAGAACGATAGTATTATAGATCTTACGCTAACCGCGTAATTAGGAGGTATGTTTGTATCATATACAAATATATCTAACAGATGTATTTTCATATAAACTCTTTCAAATTTCCATGTATGTGAATGGATACAATCTTTATAAACACTTACGTATATTTCATTTGCTATACTTTTGCCGACTACTGTATTATCATATACTAAATTATCATTGCCATTAGAATAATATTCTAACTCTTATACTCTCTTAATACACAGATTACTTTAACACTTTTCAAAGGGCATATGCGCATGATTTTGATATTTGCATAATTAAATGAAAATAACTCGTGTTTTACATGTTTGTGTATGTTTTATTGATATAAAAAACAAACACATATCAAATTAGCATATAAACTACCAGTGCTATGACAATACCCCAATAAGATAAGATTGTAATAATATTGTATATATAATATACATGCATATATCTTTTTACAGAATTAGTTCGTCTTAAAACGTATACATTTCTTAATACTCCATCAAAAAGTTAAATATTATCATTACCGTTTAATTATAGAATTGGATATTACAATAATTATTGCTCATTATTGGCGAACGAACACTTGAACATAACATTTCGTGAAAAGAAATCGAATTTTTCCCTGTATCGGAAAAAAAGTTGAAACCTCCAGACGTATCGACTCTCTAGTAATCTGATATTCGCAAGTGAAGTAGTATAGATGATACTTGGTTTATTCTGTAGCAGTAGTAAGAGAATATTGAGGCATCTGATTTACCATTTAGTTTACTCGAGGTTAAATAAACATGTTATGTGCGTGATGTATTCGAAAACAGGTAAGTAATATTTTTTATACACACGTGCGTATGTATGTAAGTATCGCTTACCAATAGCGTATAGTCTTCCGATAGAAGTATAGAGAACAACTATGATTAATTAATTCCGAAATATATTCTGAGTATTGATAAATGCGTTAGTTCTAAGAATGTATGTTGTATTAGAAACGAAATGTAAGATTTCATTTCTCCCGCGGGTTCAATGTTATCCTTGATAAGAAATACTTATATGCGGTTACTATAATCTATAAATATGTCCGTACGTATGTGTGTAAATATTATAATACTTCCATAGAACTAACTTGGCCTGGTAGTAACACTTCTCTGAAAAATTGGTCATTGTCATCATTACTAAATAAATTAGACAACTTCTTCTTGGAATTCTAATATGTATTTTTATTAAAGTGCAGATCTAACGTAAGGTATATACGCTTTCATATATAAAAAATAAATATTATGAAACAAAGAATGGTTAGTAAAAAGCAATATAATAAAAACATGGTGTTGTAACTAAACCATTAATTAAAAAGTAAATACATATGTTTATGCGACAGTTTAAATATGCGAAAACAAACAATATTTCATAAGCATTTTTCTAAGAGAACACTTCTGTTTCACTTGTATTTGATTGATGAAATCTTCTTCTCACTATTGATTTTTCTAACGCCATTATTTGTTTCTCAGAGCGTTTGCAATTTATCCAATGATATTTTCGGAAAGGTTGGAGCTTGTTGTAGTGCTTGCCAAACAAAATATGTATATACAGGCTGACCCATTAATGTGGTAAAGCTCTATATATCCGTTATCATATATATATATATATATATGTATATATATATATATTTACGAAAATTGTATACAGTCTTGAACTTAACATTTTAAAATTATTTTCATATATACAGAATGTTCCATAACACCAGGGTGAGCCAAACATACGTTTTCTTAAATGGAACACCCTATATATTATTTCAGATTTAGATTAAGCTCAAGCCTCACACCACCAATATACAATTTCATTGAATTATACAGCGTGTTTCAGAAGTAATGGTCTATTTTATATGCAAATCACTGTAAGTTCAAGGTCTTGCATACTGCAAACAACAGAGTCAGAAATGTTTCTTTTACAAGCATAGATTTTTGATGTTGGCTCAGTTTTATAGTAAAGTGACATTTTTTCAAAATTGTCAAGACTGAATACAGGCCGAGTCATAACTCAAATACATTAATTTCTCGATTATCCTGTATTTTATGTCATAAAAGGAAAGAATAGTTTAGTTATTTTCATTTTTATTAAGCACACTTTATACCTAAAGTCATTAATTTCTAAGATATTTTAAAGCACTTTTTTAAAAAGTGAGATTTTTTGAAATTATTTTAATATAGCAAGTTAGTCATGGAAAAGTTAATATTTGATTCATCTTAGTAATGTGAAATAGCCTGTATATATGAAAGGAACTTGTTAAAAATGTTAAGTGTAAGACTCTCCATAATTTTTGTAAATAACTTTTTTTTTTATATCCTATACATGATAACGAATATATCGAGCTTTGCCAGACTAATGCGTCACCCTGTATGTATATGATTCCGTGAAGACTCAATCAGATTCGAGTTAAAGTTCTGAAGACGTACAGATTTCATATTTAAATTTTCGGATGTATAATCGTAAATAGTCATATCATATAATGGATGACTGCCTACGTACATTCCAAATAAAATAATGGTTTCCAAAATAGATTTAATTATTAAAACTGAAAAAATAGTATTTCAATTTATTAGCAAAAGTAGGAGTGGACCTATGTAAGTAGAAAAGCTATAAGAGTTAGGTGAGAATAAAAAGAAAATTTGGACTCCTGTGTTCAATCTTAGGGATTTTATGTCAAAACTCTTATACATATGTAGCTATTCTACCGACAAAGTTTCTAAATTAAGTAGAGTTATATTTTTTCATCATTTTCCTCTAAATTACTAGAAGTCAATAAATGAACACGTCTAGTGACCTATAGGATAGCATTTATAAATGAATCTGTTACAATTGTGGTCACAAAATATTCCATAATTGAAGTACCTCAATCATAACATTATCAATCATCAAATAATCTGTCTACAATATTTTTTTCAAATCGAATACTTCTAGTTATTAACCACTACTGCGTAGTAACCTTTGGGGCCTTCATCTTTGTATTCTACTTTGCTTTTTGATTACTCAATATGTCCGTAACAACTTGATTGAAGTGATTCTTGGTAATAAATGCTTCCTCATCATTGAAATGGGATGTTTCTGTATGTTTATTTCAATCGCAATTTTGGTGCTGTCTTTCCTATATTTCTTTTACTTAAAATACCTTTACTACCCTCAATTCCAAATCGTTTTGTTGCTGTTGTTGTTGTTTATTTGGAAATGCCTTTGTGATACTGTACTCGCTTTAAATTTATGAATTTCAAGAAAGTATACTTCTAGTGTTATTGATATTCTTTTTTGCCTAATTTTAATATGTACTAACACTTCCAACCATATCAAAGAGAAATTGAATCTGACAAATACTTCTGGATTTTTATGTGTTCTCCGTTAGTTTAAACTAGTTGCAAATAAATTCCCTTACTTATTACAAGTAGATATTTTTATTATAAATTTATTTTGTATTATACAGGTAAATAATGAAATACTCTTAATATGGCTGATCCAACCATTCAAACGTTCTGCTGCTATCATGGTAATGGATCAGATGTAGACGTGACAATCACGGATGAATTTAACTCTGACGGATATAATACTGTATGTTTGTTCTCATCGACACTTGGTATAATAGGAGCGATATATCAGGTAACATAGACGAAGTAGATTGAGGTCAAATAATTCGTGATAGTTAACGCTTAACATAACGCTTAATATATCACATACATATATAGTATCATAATAAAAAATTCAAAACTAATCATTTCTTATGTTAAAACAGATCTATACTGACCCCAAAATTTCTTTTTCTACTACTCTATAAATAGGAGAAGTTTGTGGCCCTATCAACACGTAAGATAACGTAAATAACCTTTGAGTTACCATGGTTGTTATGAAAGTAGCGATTTCGGAGCCAGTAGAGAAATGTAAAAATTAATATAGACCTTAATTTTTTATCTGAAAGAGACAAGAAGTTTAAATTTTATAACGGAGAGTAGTAGAAAAGGTAAATATATCACACCCAAAAGTAAGCTTTCCTATATTTAATAAAAATAACTGTTGTGTTAATTTTTTTTTGGATCCTGTTAATTTTAAAATCATCCATATGTGCAACATATATTAGAACAATTATTAATATAATAAATCATTTGATTTAATTTATCCCTTAATTTATTACATTTTAGATCTTACCGAGGCAACAATATGTATACAACCACCGTTGGATATCTTTAACAGCAGCCAGATGTAGAAGAATTATTATTTGGCTAACAATTGCCGATCTTTTAGCTTCTATTGGTACGTTGGCCACCCAAAATGGCTAAATTATAATTCCTTTTCTGCGCGTTTAAGGTGTTTTTGCGCGATCGTCATTATGGTTGAGCTACAAAAATATTATGCCTCACGTAGAAGACGATTCTAGCGTATTATTTTGTGCCATTTCATCGGTAAGTATTCAACCTGTTTTCCAATATTTTGAAGCACAGTTAATTACATAAGCCTGCATGCAATGGCAGAAATTCCGAAGAAAGAGTTAAGTTAATAGCCAAAATTTAGGCAACGATTTGGATGCAATTGTGTACTGAGCACTATATTTTCATTGTAGAAAGGTTGTTTATGATATTTCATTTTTAGAAGAAGAAAATAAAAGTATTTTGATAGTCCCTGTTTTTAGAATGCTAACTACAAAAGCGCAATTCAGTTTCTTTTATGCATTTTTCGTATCAGTGATTGTAAATGATTAGATATGTCATTAGATATTAGACATCTCATTAGACATTAGACAAAGAACAGACATAATTCAACATCTCCGGACTTATACTAACCATGTCTATTTACCCATTAAACATCAGATATATGTTTAATGGGTAAATATGCATGGTTAGTATAAGTCCCGAGATATTGAATTATGTCTGTTCTTTGTAAGTAATTTCTTTCAAATCCAGCATTGAATCTTTTGCACTTTCGATTTGGCAAGAAACAGCACCAACATATTTTATTTTAATTTAATTAATTTAATTCCGCGAATTTTTATGCAAGAAAACTATATTTATTGAACTAAAATACTTTGTTACTTTTTTATTATTAATTTTAAGGAAATAGTGTACTAAGGCTTTCAAATCACATACTATATTGTGTTTCAAAATATTGAAGAATATACAGAGTGTTCAGTAAAAAAAATTATTAACTTTTCAATTATCATAAAAACGCTTCATTCAATTGTTCCTTAACTACATCTTAATCAGCACTAAAAACAGTGAATTTTGAACAATTTCTGCACTTTTTGATTTTTTTGTTTTTCTTTTTGTGCAAAAAATTCATGCCCTCACTTATGTAATTTGTGTTTTTGTTATTATGACTTTATTTATTGCCTAAGGAGAAGAAATAAAAGCGTTGCTGCATTCAGAATTTCATAACCTATCTAATTATACAGAAAAATACAGGGTGTTCAATTTAAAAAAAGAACTGTCATTCGCTCCTTTTTTTTTGTTTTTTAAAGTAAAGCAATCTATCGTACCTGACAGGAAAGAGCACAAAATATTGTATCAGACTTGTCTTTAAAATTCTTAAATACTTCTATTCCAACGGAAATAATGAGTGCACAATGAAAAATCAAGCAGCCTATATATAATAGATAGACGCTATCAAAATATTTTTATTTTTATTTAACCACCTTCTTGAAATATAAATATACACATATCAATACACAACTCCATCATAATCATTGCCTAAATATGTTTCTTATTCTAAAACATTTTTCGGTATTTGTATCACTGCATGCTAATTTCTTCAATTGGCTGTCCATTAAATTCATTTTAGGCTTGGATACAGTATTTTTATACTTCTACATGGATTTGGACATTATGCTACACTATCGATATAAAATTTGTACTTAACGATAAAAGAACCCACTCAAAATATTACCATTTTGCTGCGTGGATTATACCGGCCATTTTGATGTCGATCGGATTATTAATATTATACGTACCAGATGCTCAGTAAGTGTTATTTCAATTATTATGGCGTACCACAGTCTCAAAATAATGTACTTGCCAGGTGTCATACATCTCGTTCATTCAATATGGCCATTGCAAGGATATTGCCAAATTATTTTGCCACGTACATACCAATTACATTAGTTATGATTGTCAATCCAGTTATGTATAAATCAGCTACTAAAGATATGGAACGCGTAATAACAGCGCTCTCGGGCCAATTTACTCGTAAAGAACGAGAAATTATGGATTCGATAAAGATGAAGTTCTCTTTAATTAATTTGGTGTTTTATATTTGTTGGGTACCAAATTTGATAAACGGAATACTAATTTGGATCCTATGGTTTCAAATACCACTTAAAGTGGTCATTGTCCTTTGGTATATAATGGTAAATTGCGTCTTTTTGTGTCGATGAAATTCTAATCACAATTACTTTTAGGCATTTCTAAACCCCCTTCAAGCGTTATTTAATTGTTTGGTATATAGAAGGTGGGTTAAAGGTTCAGAAAGGGTCGTTATTCCTTGGCAAATGGTGAGAAACTTTCCTTCCCCGATCGATTCTGTCAAATCGCTTTCAACTACAACAGGAGAAGAGAGCGTGCCATTATTAGAAAATAGAGCTCGTACGAGTATTAACGGTTACTCAGGATCTTACCAGCAATCTTAGATATATTTAGATATTTTTACTTTTTTTCTGTAATACATAGTTATTAAGATCTTGTACAGTAAATATAAAAACTTATTTCCTGACTTCATTTTGTTTTAAAATGTAATTGTGTAAATACAAACTCAATCAGTAAGATTTCAAATAACGATTCATCGCCTGTCCTTTTTAGTGTAATGGTATTCCTAATGCCTATGTTTTTGTTGAGTAGGGTAGATTAATGTTAGAGCGAATTGTTTTCCTTCAGAGTCTTTAGTGTGTAAGTTGCTATTGTAGAAGTCGTGAGTGATATTGTTATAGTTGGTTGGTGCGTTAGTGTGTTTGAAAAATCTAACAATTTTGTGCCACAGGAGTAATCTAACAGTGTGTTTATTGTATTCCGTCTGGTAAGCAAAAAGGTTAATTCCAATTGTAAATATCACTTTCAGGAATACGTTAATCAAAACCGTCAATGCATGTTTCTTGCGCAACTTGTGCACTCACTTTCTGCACAGAATTATAGTCGGAAAGAGAACATTAAAAATCTGTATGGCAGAATGCATACACTTTTTGGCCCAGTTTGTAAATGACATTTGGCAAAAAAAAAACTTGTATAGCATCAATAGAATTTTGGATGGGATTGTGCATCCTGTCAAGATTCGAATACATGAGATTTGGCGCGGTAGTCTGTTTAGTTGGGTTCGCAGACCACCCGAGAGATAGGCACACAATTTTAACGTTAAGTGCCCCATTTGTCCTTACATTATCCCTGGTAGTAGTGGACCGGTCCTTGTGTAAAGCTGTCTTTAGGCAGTCGGAAGTCAAGGTTACCAAAACATAGCCCGATTCAACCGTAGAGATAATAGAGTACTAATATTGATATCAATTGAAATGCAGCATATTGGAACACAGGCGTCACCAGTGACGTGATACTATGGCGGATATTCAAATAACGTTTTATTTAGGACTAAATAATAAACTGGAATGTTTGTTGTGTAATTTATTGGTGATTAAATAATATTAGTTTACTTAATTCCCTTCTGATCGCTTTTCCTTGTGTCTTTTCGGTAAACTTCTTGG
The DNA here is from genome assembly GCA_031763485.1 of Osmoderma eremita. Taxonomy (NCBI): domain Eukaryota; kingdom Metazoa; phylum Arthropoda; class Insecta; order Coleoptera; family Scarabaeidae; genus Osmoderma; species Osmoderma eremita. The sequence goes on along the minus strand of JARFOC010000693.1, from coordinate 448,362 downwards.
CTAAATTATGAAACATAATTTTGCTATAAGAAGATATTATAGTTTTAGTAAAAATAGAAATAGTGACTAAAAGAAAAAAAGCAAAGAAAACAAATAAGCAAAACAATTAAACTGCCAGAGGCCTTTTGACATTTTAAAAAGAATCGGACTGGACGCTCTGCGGTAATAGATCTTTTAGGTATTATCTATATTAGGCGTATTATCACGCTTGCTATACATACATACAAACTACTAGTAAGACCTTAATGCAGATACTCCATAGAAAGCACTAGAAAGGCACCAAGTACACGTAGGCATGACGTCTCTGATGACGCCTGTGTTCCAAGATGTTAGCCAACGTTTGATGGTGCGCCGTATCGATGCGCGTACGATTTATTGGCAGTCTATCATGTCTGTGGATTCAACCGGCACCAATGGAGAAGTTTGTTTTATTTTAATGACACTCCGTTTTTAAAATATTTTTATGGGTTTGACTTAAGAAACAAAGCTGTACGTTAAATTCATATGCAAGACTATTTTCAACAAAGATTCAACTTACTCGTTGCTAATTTCGTTCACGTTGTAGGCACACAGTGATGTATAGTTCACACCCAAACACAATATTTTCAGGCGAACTATGAAAACTATGGATTATGTCTTTTATTACCCCGTCTACAGTTATCTACGTTTCCCCTACCCTCATTATCTTGCCTACAAAAATAAAACTGGAACTTGTGCAGAGGAAATTTGGTATTGATGGTTTCGAGTTGATTATATCTACCTGCGCTTATATAATGTAAGGTCAAAAAATAACACTAGAATTGAAACCGCCAATTTCTATAACAACATTTTATTACTCTTTCCCTCCTATTATACATATATTATATTGACATGTACAAATATTTGAATTCTTGCATCTCTATACAAATATAAAATATATAATATACATTTACTCACTATACATAATATAATTACAATATGGTACATGTCTACTGTTAGGTCGTCTATACTAAGGATAAAATGCTATTTCAAGCACCGTTTGTTCATTCGTTTATAGATAATTTTGTGACTAGTACCCAAACAAATCATTCAATAAAATCAGGCAATGATCAGAAATTATTAGGATGCGTTGAATTTGTGTTTAAAAGGGCAATTTCTAGTGATACAGCTCCGACTTAGTCCACCATACTATTTTAATAAACAAAGATAGACACATGCCTACCTCTATGCTTTAAATAAAATCAAACATATAGGGGTTTAGGTATGGTTAAAGACATTTACACTGCCAATAAGACAGCATACCACAAACTGTTAGAATTTTGTACAAAACGTGTTATAAAAGTTGAAATTTTGCTTATAAAAAAATTACTGAATAGTGTAGTTAAGTCAACCTTTTTTATAAAGATGTGTCAAATATTAAAAAAGAAAAATATCACAAATTATTAAGTATATACATGCAGAGGAACTGAAGATACTTCCTTAATAAATCTTTTAACAAAAAAAAAACTACTTAACTAATTGTTTTAAAAATAATTTACCCCAATATATGGCACGGAACTATTAAGATAAACTTTTGTACTAGAACATTGTACTAACCATAAATACAGTGGAAAATTTCTTAATATAAAATTTAAAACGTTGGGTAGTTTTAATCGTCATTCATATATATGCACGTATTTTTAAAGTTCAATATTGCAAACTACGAGGTTAAATGAATCTACAGTCAAGGTGAAGATTTAAGTAAGAGTAATCTTTCAAATTAGGACTTACCTTCAATTCCTCATAATTATTAGAAAGAAAGTAATCTAATATAAACATTTAAAAATTATATACAATTACATACTTTACATGGATTCTTTACAAAAATTAGAATTTTTGATCATTTAAGGTAACATTGGTAATATCTTTGACAATCATTTCGGCAACTTGCCAGGCCATCTCCTCTTTTCGTTTGTCCTCGTCCAAATTCACAAATTTCTTCACAACATTTCGTAATCTTGATTCTATTTTCTTATCTGGTTCTGGTTCAAAATCTGTTTCAAACTTTCCTAATTCTGTAATTCTTCCAAATGATAGTCTGTGATACTTTTTCCGCTTCCAAAGAGAGTCGGGATCGTACAAGTGTCTTGTATCTATGTTCATATCTGGAGTTTCCTTTTTCTTGATTTTCCTGTTGGGATTTTCCATTGCAAGAAATGTGCTATTTGTGCTAAAACTTTTTTCACTACTACAATCAGAGGATAGGCATCTCTTTTTTTCAAAGAGGTTTGAGTATCCACTGCTTTGAACAGCATTAATCAACTCTGAGAGGTATTTATAGAAAAGTTGTGAAGCCAAAAATGGCTTTAAATAATTTTTCTCTAAAACCTGTTCAACCATTTTTAATGGAATATCAAAACAATCGTGAATTAAACCATTCTCTCCACATATATTTTGTTCAACAGCAAAACGAACTTTATCTCCAAAACCCAATGGGCAATGTGCTTGTAAAGAAAAATATTTATCGTACAATACTACAGCATCAGCTTGTGCTTCAACAGGATCAAATAATTCTTTTTGATTATGTAACTGTTGATGAAAATTAGTTGCCGCTAACCAAAATTCTAATAAATTTCGATTATTCTCTTGCTCTAAAAATTCCATAAAGTAAAATAAAGCTGTTTCGTTATACAGTATGTCATCTAGTACCACATTTCCACTTGTTAAAACGTCAATTTGATATTTACAAAAATAATCACTTCCCAAAAAAGCTTCAAAATAATCTCTATCTAAAATATCGTAAATATGTTTCTGAATTTTATCAAAACAGTTTGACATTACTTTATCTGAATTGCATATATTTTCTATGATCTCTTTACGAATATTCTCAGGACTATTGACTGATTCTGGTGCTTCTAAAGCAATGTATTTTTTGAATATTGTCAATGCATCATCAATAAATTCCTCTGCATATTTACTTTGGATGCTATTTATGTTTCTGTCAATACAACCAATTTTTAAACCATTTTTATATAACTTAGGACTAATATCACCACAGTCTTTATCACAACAATCACTGTTTTCTGTTTTTTTGTCAGTTTTCATATCTGAATTACTTGTACAACATTCATGTAAACTGGTTGAGTCTGCCGTATATGAATCACAATCAGTACTTACTGATAAACTGTCATGGTCAGTTTTAGAAAATAAGAGCTCGACTGCTGATCGAAAGTTTTCTACATCCAACCAACATCTTACGTATGGTAGACAACTACGAGAATCCAAATACTGCACAAAATAAGCTAGTGCAGATTTATCTAATAAGACTTCTTTCAAACATTTTGATAGCCTTGATCTTTCTCTGTGAAACTCAAAATCTCCTGAAAGTTGTATATGAGAAACGCAATGAAATACATCTGTACCCATAATACCTGCATCAAATAAACCCTCATCCTCAAGGGACAATGCTAGCCCTGATTGTAATCGCTCAATACTAGCAGTTTTCGATCCGTTAGAATTACCACAAGAAGTATTACTATAGGTACTCTTCGTAGGGGAAGATGAATTAGAACGAGAATTACGTTTTTCACCTAAAATATTTTAATATCGTTGTATAACCTACACTGAAAGTGTCACAACAATCTAACAGTATACCTGATTTCTTCCAAAAATGTAACATTTTTCATGGTAGCTGCATGAAATATGAACAGGAATTTATGTAAGCAAACGTAGGAAAACAGCTGCTATTCCAAAACACATTTGCAAGATTTGTAAACATTAGGTAAACATTGAAATTATTTTTTTCCTGCACTTCCTAGCATTTGACATTTAGCTGTTAAAAAGATAGCATATCGAAAACGTCATACATTGGATAAGGATAACCGATTTGCATGTAGAAGTATCATAGAAGTATCACGGCTGGTCTGTGGAAATATTCACATTTACACTTAAGAAATGTCAAATGTATCTAAAATTTCGTACGGATGTTTGTGTATTTACAAGTATATTTCTGTATACATATATTTTTCATTTCATATATTAATGTGACAGTTCAAATTATACATTAAAGTATTATTACTATTATACTTGCAGTGAAAATTGTAACTATTCTGTCCACATACTTCCAAATGTTCCTAGCTTCCTCCTAATCTGCATGTCCTTCATGTGACTCGTTCTTTCCGGTGGCTACAAATTATTGCTTTTTGTAATAAAAAGATTATACTTTTTGTAAATCGAGTTAGGTAACAATATTAGAATCTATTAGAATATCCAGCATGTCAAATATTTCTAAAAAAGCAAAAGCAGAAAAACAGCTGAAGGTAGGTATTAACAATTAATGCAATATTTTTCTTTATATTTTATTGGTGACAATATATTATAGCCATTTGACAATCATCAAAATTTTCTATCAAGGATTACGAAAACTTTGTATTATGGAAAGCTGCCAAACAGTGATAGACTGAGTTTACCTGTAACAGGTGTGTAATTATAATGTATGACCGGGAATAAAGTACTATTATATTAATTACCATATTAAATCTTAGAACTTGCTACAGAGCTGTTTTCTGAAGCTAAAATAGGAAAGTCACTTGAAAGATTGCATTGCAATGATGCTGCTTCAATTTCAAGAAATGCTTGTATTTCACCATGTTCATTCATATTGGCAATGCTCTATTTGGAACGCCTTAAAGCCTGTAATTCTGATTACTTAGCACATGTTAATCCATCTGAATTGTTCCTGGTGTCACTGGTAAAATTGGTAAAATTATATGATTATTATTATAACAGTGTAATATAATTTATAGATGGTATCAAGTAAGTTTTTATTTGATGACGGTGAAGAAGATGAAGTTTTTACTAAGGAATGGGCCATATCAGGAGGATTATCGATAAAGCAGCTGGTACAGCTTGAAAAAGAATTTCTGAATGCAATTGTAAGATTATATAAAATTACTTATTGACACAGGTATTTAATTATGGTTGTTATTATAGAAATGGGAAATTTTTGTTAACGAAACCACATTTTGGAAAAAATTAAATGATTTAGAAAAAATGCTTTCAAAGAGGGAAGGTCTTAGTCGTGGGTGGTTCACATATACAGAATTAACTAGTATTCTTACAATAGTTGATGCCTCTCATTTGTCACAATACATAGCATCCTTAGTAATTGTATTATTGGCTACATATACAGTGGGCATATTAACAGTTGTAAGTTCAATGTTCATTGTCTCCGAAATACCAGGCAGTTGTTTACAACCTGCAGTAAATAAGATTCAGGTAAATGATATGCCAGCGTATATCAAATGCAACCTATGCCAAGACAATGCAGAAACTATTTCAAAGTTGAATTTGGAAAATTTAACTGAATTCAAATGTGATTTGTATGAAGAAATACCTTGCGCAAAGAAGCAAATAGATGCAGCTGATGTTCTAACAACAAGCCTCATTTTAGCATCAATTAAACCTGTTTCAAATAAGATATCTGAGAACAAATCATACATTGAGTACGATGAATTGGATGATAACAAAGAACTAATTTCGTGGGATTGGTGGTCGAGTCCTACTATGAATTGGTTAGCCAGTACATCAGAACTTGCTCATAATTTCAACTTGATGCCAAACTTTAAGGATTATGTATACTTAAGCTATTTGGATTCAACTGTTCTTACATCAAAAATAATTAAACAAGAAGATCACGTGCATAAAGCTACCCGCACTAGAATACAAGATCAGTTGGAAAGATCCTGGCATAAAGAATGGACTGATACGATAAAATATTATCTACTTATCAATGAGAAACCCTTTGAACTGTTTAAGACTCTAAAAACATAAATTTAAGATTCACTAAATTTTATAACATAAGTAATGTTTGTATGTGCCCTTCCAACAATATTAAACTTGTCAATGTTTAATAAAATAATTCTGTTAATATAATTAATGGATCATTAAAAAAAAACGTGTTCCTTTATTCCGATATTCAATATTCATTTGTTCAATTGTTTTGATATTTTATATGCAATGAATTTCATATGTAAAGGGTAAAAGGATAAAAATATCAGATATAGGAGCAATCTTCACACTAATTCAGTATAATCCAACTACCTTGTAATAGAGAGCGCTTCTATATGGTCTTTCATGTTATACTAGGTTTGTTCGATTTGCCTAAACCGCTATGTAATCAAACGCTAATTTTATTTGTCTGCATAACGTTTTGGACAAATAGCGCAAACCTAATACAAAATTCAGCGGGTATGTCCCCATTTGATTTGAAAGAATTTCAGAATATTTGAATTTACCGTTTGCCTTTAGTACGGTGACGCAAATATAGATGTCACCAAACCCGATATCCTTAATGTTAGAGTGACCTTTCGTTCGAGTGCTCGAACATAACCTAAAAATATCCTGTTGTGTTTGATTCATTGTTTGCTTGGCACATGATACAATAAAATAAGGTATGTCGATGCATATCTCATCACGTAAGTGATGACGCAATCTGGGAAAATTTCAACCGCTACATTCAAATCGTTGGGTTATTGGGCATTTACAACGTAAAAATATCACATGTCATACATATCTAAATCTATTTGTATCTATCTAGAAGTACGTGTTTCAAGTAAATACCCGCAATTGACTTAGGGAGATTTTTCTCTTCTACATTTAAAAAATTATGTCTATGACATTTTAAAACCTCTTCAACTGTAATACAATGCTAGAACAACTTTTTTCAAAAAAAAAAAAAAAACGATAAATAATTCTACGAATCCAGTAGTAATCTGCAGTTTTATTAGTTTTAGGTCATATTACATTTGTACTTAGAACTATCAAGAAACTAACACTTGTATAAGTAATATTAACTGGAATTTTGGTTTCATTTCTTAACACATCATTCAACAAAATACATAGAGATAAATTTTATAAATAAAATTCTTGTAATAAATAAGTTTATAACATACGATATATAATACACATTTTTTTACAATTTAACAAGACAAACCTGAAATTACGGGATAGCACATTTTAAAATAAAAATATAGAACAATGAACTACTTCGTATAATTGTACGCGTTCCAAAATTTGTTTGAACTTTTAACATATGTTATAGAAAAAATACGTATAACATAAAATAATTTTTTCCTGATTTTAAATGGTTTATGATTGATTTCCAAGGACGGTATATATTTCGCACCGATGTACTACTTCTATAGTATTCCGGAAAATATTGATCATTCTGAATTGGTCCCCCTAGTTGCTTGTAATTTCTTTTTGTTTGACTATACGTCCACAACTATTTTGACAACGGTACAATTGAAATACTCTCCTACGCGTTTTACGTGATCTCGTTTAAATTGGAAATGTTAGCAGTGTTATCACAACCAAGAAGATGAACAATTATCATCGAAGCGAATCTGACGGTAATTGTACTTCGAAAAATTGAATCCAGGCGATCTAGTAAGTTTTAATTCGTTTTCTTTTTTTCTTCCTCGTCTTTTTCTGAACGTCTAAAGAAAAGTAAAGGTACCATGCCCAGTATGCATCCGAGTGTGACGCCAAGTACTCTTCCTAGGTTGGCGAAATTCCTCGAGACAGACAGCTCCATTTGCATGGGCGATAATTTTGGCGGATTGTAACCAACTTTGTTGGCGAGTCGTTCTACGTAAAAAGCGCTACCTATGCCTAAAATATCCGAAAACGTGTTACCTATAGCTGCGGCTGCCATTGTCGTTAGTACAAAGTAAGATCCTAGATAGAAGTCTATGTAGTCACCCTAGAACATAAACGTGATATGAATAACGTGCTAATCTATAGAAGAATTAAATCAATTATTGTAATGTTAATATGATGCAGTGATTTTTATATATAGGATGTTTTAAAAATACTTTGAGAGAAAATATGCACAAAAGTCTTAGTGAACGGTTTCGGAGATACGAAACATTTGACTCACTTTGCGTACTTCTCTAAATGAAAGAGCGCAGCTCCAAAAATTAAATTTAATCCTATATACACCATCTATATACATCGTTTTTTATAGATATAGATCTATAAAAAACGATGTATATACATGGTGTATATAGGATATACATCGTTTTTTATAGATCTATATCTATAAAAAACGATTTGGTGAATTTTTGAAAGCAGGCCTTTATAACGAGTATAAATTGTAATAAAAAAATGGTACGAAAAATTACACAGGTTTGAAAGCTTGGTAATTCTATTATACTGTAAATTTAATAACAGTTTCAACAGAGTTTTCCGTTACGTTTTGTAGTTGCGAGTTACTCAATTTATTTTCCTTTGAATTCTAATTCTTGGGAAGGAATACAGGTACTCCTTGTATAGATTTATTTGCGCATTTATATTTTACAATTGCTACAGATGAAACAGCAATTCAAGAACTTTATACGTATGTGAAAGCGGAAAATAAAATGGTTATAGGGTTTTATGCTTTGATCATATATATTACATGGATACAGCTACATTTCCCAAGTGTGTTTCCAACATATAGACATAAAAAAATGGTTGAATTTCTGTCTAACATACGGTTATTGATATCTTCTTATTCGCACCTGACCACGCGTGAGCCACGGCATGAGAAACGCGCGAAATTCGAATTAAATTTGACATACATCAGCGATAATACTAGCTCAGATGCATAACCTAATTTTTAATGTCAACATGCTAATACTAATACGAGTCGAAATAATGAATTCGCGGGACAAAATTAATGTTGAAAATGTTAAATATAAACCATAGCAGAGTAGCGTGAACAATTAGGCAAGATGCCACTGAATTATTAACAGCTATTATGTATTAGATTATCTCAATATGTCAAACGAAAGTTTGGCAAATGCAGAACCACTGCCAGCAACCAATAAAATAAGCAGTAAAGGTGATACTAGGTTAAGTAGAAGAGAACGTAGTAGAAAATGAAACGGATGGAGAACACAAAACACTCTAAAGGGAAAAAGTATGCAGGCAAGGCGATTATTGCCACTCGAAATTCCTAGTAATAATTGCCAAAAGTAAATTTCCAAATGATAATATATTTTTAATGAATTTTTAACAGACAGGTGCAGTATGTTAGTGATTTATTAGTGATTAAAGACATGAAAACTATTCCCATTTATAAAAATGTTGGCCGTAGAGATTCGCATATTATGGTTAAAATCTTCAAGTGAATGCACGTTATAGGTACCTACTAAAAAGTTGATATTAAAGAATCTGGTACAAAAATACCTTAGCTCAGAAAGTACCTTTTTAAACCATAAATTTAGAAAAAATAGGAAAAGTAAATAAGTTACAACTGGTACATGCTCACAAGAGCAAAGTTCCCATGTCAGTTTATTTAAATCAAGGATGTGACTTTTATTTCCAAAGCGGCTTGCATATTTTCATAAGAATAATGACAAATTTAGAAATTTCTGATGTTTATCCTTTAATGAAGAACAAAAAGAAAGTTCAGCGTTACTGTGAGAATAAAAATATAGGATGCTATTGAAATACGTATAGTTGGTATATATTGCCTATGGGTTACACACAGGTTATGTTCGCTACTTATATTATATAGTTACTATGTTCTGTGTGCGTGCAATAAAGTCTTACATTATATTATTTGTGCAGCGTGAAGTGTTTTTAAGTTTTTGTTAAGGGTGAACAAGAAGAAAGTTAAATTTACTAAGATCTGTCGTGTTAACTCAATCTTTAAAAAGTAATATATGCAGTTGTGTTTTTATGTTTGTTGTGATGTGTGTGGTATGTTTCTGTTTATATACATGGAGTTAAGTCATTATTGAAGATAGGGGGAAGACAGGGGATAGATTCATTAAAAAGTTAAAAAAACATAACATAAATAAGGTGGTTTGTTTCACCATCTTACAACCAATGGCATAACACACGTTGTGCAATAGAAGCAATAAAATAACATTGGGTAGAAGACAAATTGAACGTCTTGTACGACATTTATTGTCGTTTATTTTAATATGTACGTTATGTCAAAATTCTGATTTAACTAATCGCATCTGATGATATATTTGCAAATCTTGCAAAAAGTGTACTTTAATTCGTTTATATAAAACATAAATAACAATAAAACACAATTTTCGCACAACGACAATCAGTCTACGTCGGATAATAAATCGCAGGGATTGCACATGTGTTTCCGTTACACGCGAGGCCAGATAAGGGATAGCTACATGTAATGTTCATAAGCAAGAAAGTAATAGCTCGAAAATCGTAGGTTGTATATGTGATAGCGGTACAGGCGAACCTCAACTTGCGAACGTCGTAACTAACGAACATTTGAAGTAACGAACACGCGTATTTGTTAGTTCCCCGTTTCAACCGAAACATGCATCTCTACGTGCAGTAAACGGTAACAAACGGTATTAATGATGCAAAGCCTTTTATCAGTAAAAAAAAAATGGGGAAACGTAAACATAGGGTAAGGCAGGTGTTTAAAACGTCGAAAAATTGATATTGAAACAAAAATCGACATTATCAGACGATGTGAAAGTGAGGAATCCTTTGCTTTAGTTGCGCGTTATTTCAATATGAATCGCTCATTCAAACTTCACTTGATTAACTTTGTAGTAAACCAAACCAAAATCCGGACAAACCCAGGATCCAATTTCGAAAAATAAAATTGATAAGACAGATGCATACAAATTTATATGTTTATATGTATTATTGTAATAAAGAATGTAAGAGAATTAACTTTTATTATTTATTATATGCGTATGTAATATTATATATTCATTTAAAATTCAACTTATGAACATTTTAGCTTACGAACCATTTTTATAGAACGTATTATGTTCATAAGTTGAGGTTCGCCTGTATCCATGTAATATATATGATCTAAGGTTTTATGCTTATTTTTATCGTAATAAAAGTAATGGTACTTACGAAAATTAACATGAAGAAATTATCTAAGAAGCCGAATCCTATAAACGGAATCGAGTTGGCTACGGCGACTGAAATTAAAGAAGTTGTAACGTTTTCATGTGACTAACACATTAGGTATTACGTACTGTCTATTAAATTTCTCGTAGTAGGCCGTGGTACTTGCTCAGCTGTATAAAATAAATAAATAAAGTATGTATTTCATGTACATTTGTAAAATTAATGGGAGATATTTAAAAAAAATTTCGACTGCTAACAAAACAATTATATGAATAAAAGTAAAACTGAAAAACTAATAAATGGCCAAAAAGCACAGATAATTATATTAATGTGATTAATAAAACCACATTGAACATTTTTCAAAATCCCCCAATGCATTTTACTCAACTGAAGGGTGCAAAGACTTAATTTCCATAAATCGTAATGTAATTTTATTTCAAAATATATCACCAATATATAATTTCCACTAGGAGTAACCTTTGCGTAGTTTAGATTATGATCTGTGTAAATTATATATTAATTAAGGGCTTGCAAAAGCTATCTTCGAGATTATACCCTTAAATGTGATACCTCTCGTCAGGCAAAATATTTGCTTTTAGGGAAGGATATGTGTATCTCTTCTCAACGATGGAAGGTAGCCGATAACGACAGCCTTACCAGTCGAGGGGGAAGCTAATAAAAGTTTATCACACCCGTAATCGAGGTGTGCTGTCTCTCTTTACGAAAAACAGTCTTGGTACGGCCATTCGCCTCATTCTCAGAGTAATAACTTAGTGCATTTTAAAAATGTATTGTATCCGTCAGCGTCTTTGCAATGCATTAAAGTGTTTGCTTAATTAATTAGTTGCCGTGATGTAAGGATTCGTTAAGAATTGATTCTGAAAAATTGACGATAGAAAACATATGTACGGTAATAAGAAACATGAAATGAAATGAGAATTTTTCAATGAAGGTAGACTGCATCAGAGACCAATAAAAGGAAGAGTAACAAAAATCTATATTACACGATTGGAACTGAGAATTTGGAATAGAATTAAAATAATTTACCCATAGAACAGAAAAAAGATCTATTTGTTTAGCATTAACATTCTTTACAGCAGAAAAATGAAAGAATATTTTGTTCTAAAAATAAAAATGAAAACTGTTAACCTACTAAATTGAAACAATAACAAAGCAACTGTCTTTGTCTTTCTGAAACTGATCCGCATTCAAGTTGTGTTTTAAATAAACTCTCAAAAAGACTACTCACACAAACTCAAATAGGCTTTTGTATTACATATTAATGAATTAACTAAATAAACTATTTTATATTCCTACTTTTTGTGTAATACCTACATAATACTATCGACGCAGAATATAAAATTGTATGAAAAATAGCAAAATAAGTATGAATTACAAAACCCGCCGGTATAAGGGATATTGATTTTCATAATGCACCAGTTGTTAAAAGTTCCCAGTAAAATGGAAATTAGAAATAGAAAAATCAAGGCTGTGGTTTCCCATTTCATGTCAAGTCTCTGTTCGAATAACCATTTACGTTAGGAAATGGAAGATATAAGGATTTTATTTCTCATAAAAACTTTACGTCATGTTAATAGCTTTGTGATGGGATTCCAATGCGGAATTGTGTGGAAACGCCTTAATAAGATAATTGAGCTATATAAGAGGCTGAAAATTATTGCAATTATAATTTAATGTCTATAAGATTTAAGTACAAATATTTTGCCATTGGAGATACACCTAGATATGTAGTTATTTGGGAAATTTAACAGGTAAAGAAGAAAGCGAACTTAGAAACGCGCAAATTCAAAATAAAGCTTACGGAAAAACAAAAGCGTATTAGTGAGCAAAGTAAGGGAAACTTATATTGAACAAAGTTAAAACACTTTGTTCAATATTACGCAAAAACGCATGCACAGACATAAACATTGTTTAGTGTTAGATTGGTTAGTGTCAATATGTGGTAAGACAAGCAACGGAAAACAATTAAAAATCTTCGTCCACCCCACCCAAACAACATTCCTTCAATTATCATACGTGCAAAATCAAATCCGATCAATTGCTTAGCTATACAACACTCCGTAATATGTACACTTTAAATGAGTATGAATATGAATAAATTCATGCAATGCTCTATTTTACTTCAGTTCTATTCGCCAATTTTCGTCGAATATTCTTTTGATGTTTTGTTCAAGCTATCGGAAAGAGCGCGATAGAATCAGCTACTTAATAATTCAAGGATTCCGACGAGTGTATAGATGGAAATAACAGGAATTTTCTTGCATCACCCAGTTCAGTATTTATTTATGATGTTTGAAGGTAGTTTGATATTCATTTCAATCAAATTGTAAATGATACGTTCTCTGAGTCATACATACATAATGTTAAATTATTATATTATAATTAGAGTTGCTCACTAGCGCCAACGGGCAGTGGCGGAGATTCGATACAACTTTCAGTATAACTAAGAGTCTCAACGAGGTCTGTTGTGTATACATGTACGCTGCCGTAAGTACTATTTGGTAGTTCTGCGTTTGTTTTAAAAATGTTGCCTACATCGCGAAAACGACAAAAGTTGGACAAAGTTACACAATTTATAGCAGAAACTTCACGCAAGACTCTTAATAGGTACTTATGGACAAAATAATAAATACAGTTACTTTAGGATTATAAAGTTAAATATTATCGTCAAACTGTTGTCCCCAGAGGCAGTTTCCTCCATTGAAGCGTTATGGCATGGCATTGGCTTGATATTAATGTTGCCGATATGGCTAGGAAACTGTCATTGTACAAGGTTAACTGTCATCAAGTGTTTTCTGCTTGAACAAAAAAATAAATACAAAGATCGCAAGCTCGACAATACAGCAATATTACTGCTCCATTTCTGTAAGTGTACGTGCCACTTACAGAATACACTGTTTAGGATTCTATTTTAGGTATTATTATTTGAAAAAAACCTAAAAAATGGGACGAAAGAAACACTGTTTCCCTGAAGTATGCAGTTTAATTCGAAAATTCTCAAAAGACGGATAGGATATTCTTATGGAAAAATTACAAATGCAATAGGATGCTCACCAGGAATAGTGCAAAATGCATTGCAATTCAAAAATCATAATGAAACAAGAGGGCGACCTCGAAAAACGAGTCTTCAGGCGGACCGCCGTATATTGATAGAGTCCAAGAAATATCCATTTGCAACATCTTCAAAAATTTTAACAAAAATTAATGTCAATATTTCATTGAGGACAGTTCGTAGAGGATTGATGGAACATAATTTGAAAGCTAGATCGCCGCGGAAAGTACCACTGTTGAGAAACAGCCATCTGAAGAACAGACAACAATTTGCACGCGAGCATCTAAACTGGACCGCAGACGAGGCTAACAAAAGATGGCGGAATGTCCTATTCAGTGATGAATCCAAATTTCTTCTATTCGGAAATGAGGTCAAAATCACTGTGCGACGCCCACCTAACACAGCGTACGGTATAAGAAAAAAACTGTTAAACATGGCGGTGAAAAATTTTTAGTCTGGGGCTGTTTTTCTTGGATTGGCGTTGGTCTAATTACCTTATGGATGGAATTATGACAACAGAATCATATATTGATATACTAGAACTAGCCCAGTATCTAGTTCTAGTAACCATTGTGTTTTGCAACGTTCTGTAGATGTGAATCGAGTCCTGAAAAAGGTTCAATATAGACAACATCTCAGAAACTCTACAACGCTTACTCCGATAGAATCCCGCGACAAAAATAAGTTCTTAA
>JARFOC010000693.1:407154-433640 GCA_031763485.1 Osmoderma eremita | reverse complement strand
ATTAATTTTGTGCGGTGTGGATCTCCCGATACTGCGTATTAGTGATATCAGCCCACAGTCCTTGCAATTCTTTCATAAAAACAACTACATACGGATAGAATTCCTTTTTTATATATGTAGATTAAAAATCTGCATCCCAAGAAACGAAGAAAACAAAATACTATTGAGAATTCTCGAGGACTAACAAAACGAAACACATGAAATGAGTTGATAAGTATCATGATTTTTTTGGAGGAAATAAAAAAATCATAATTTTGTGATTTATTTTAAAGATTGATACTTTATGTAAGTATCTGGTTTTATTTTCATTAAAAAGTATTGATAAAGTATTGCGCAACAATTATTTGATTGCAAATAAAACTACGAGATATTCTCTACAAGTTAACAATCCCTCCACAAACTTGTTCATACATGTCGAAACTTGTAAATCGCGCTGGACTGTATAGAAGTAGAAGGGCGCGCTGTTAATTTTTAGTTTATCTTTCGATCTGGTTGAGCGAAATGTGAGCGCCGTATTAAAATGACAAGTAGAGGCAGAAAAGAAGATGGTATTTGCCAATATCTTGTTAAGAAAACTACCGTTGGCAAACTTAGGTGTCGTGCTATCTGTTAAAAAATTAGGCAAAGACATACAAGGGTTGGTCGACAGACATAAAAATCATTGAAAAACGGGTAAAAATAAAATTCAGTCAAATAATGGTGAACGTGAAAATATAAAGGAGTCCCAACCGCCAAGAAAAGGAAAATAAGTTGAAGAAACTGCAACTATACAACACATAAAAAAAAAACAAAAATTTATCAAAAGTGGGAGTTTGAGTGGAAGTAACAATTTTGATTTTGGTGCTGGTTGCCGCAGCATTAGTAGTACTAGTAGGAATGCTGAAATTTTAAATTCCTTTGTTGTCAGGACATGAAACAAGAATTAGACAAGCAGATATGTAGCTGTGGCCATTTTTGCAACCAATTGTAGCTTCATATCAATTGAACATAAAGAAGATGGAAAAGCAATTTAAATGCTAAGTCCAATGTCTGTTGACGGATGGTCAAATGTTCATAATGAACCAATAATTTGTGTAGTTTTGACAGCAGAAGATGGAAACAGTTTCTTGTACGGAAGTGTAGATACATCGGGCCACCCACATACATCTGATTATCTTGCAGATATGGCCATTGATGTAATAGCACTATAATTGTACACATTGTACTATCTTGTTCTAACTGTAACACTATAATTGTAAGATAACGCGGTTAATATGAATAATAAGAGAAGAAAACTTACAGATCCAGCATCTGAAATATACCATTATAAGTTATGGGCGTTCTGCCCAAATACTGAATTTGCTTTCTAAAAATTTCGAAATTAAACGAGTAAAGAACATGTAGTTCTAGTTGTAAAATATTTTCGCAATACCTATTTACCCAATGACAAATAGAAAGGAGACAAGAAACTAATGCTACGTCAAGATGCTCAATGGAATACACTTTCTCACTGTTTTGTAATATATGTCAGTGAATGGTGGAAATTATTACATTAATCCATTGATTTTTAAAAAGGTTTCGAATGTTCAAATTAAAAGAATTGCCGAAGACCTATGTAACTAATCTCTAAAACACTTGACAGCGGAAACGTGCCTGTTTATCTCATGCAGTTGAATAGAAACATTTGGACGAATTTTTTAAAAGTTCTGAATAGAACATAAAATTGAAATTTATGAAAAGATATGAACAAGATACAACGCCTTTTCACTTCTTAGCTCATGTGCTTGATCCTATTAGTTACTACTAATGAATATCCATTGACAAATCAAGAAAAAAATTCAGCACCAGGTATAATTTTCAAATATTATTCTGATACTGGATTATTACAATTAGTTGGAAGCTAAATCACATTCCACGAAACAACGTTCTCGCAAGTAAAATGTAAATGCAGAACAATGGTGGAGATCTCCGAATATGTTCCTGTATTGGATATCATCTTTCTAAATTTGCTTGCAAATGCTTCTTGTGCGGATGTCGAAGGAACCTTTTCCTCATTCCTCACGTCTTAAAATAATGTCTTTCTCAACTTTACTTCAAAAATTAAAATCAAAAATATGTATCTAATATAAATTTTAAATAGTGTTTATTACTGATGGTATGTGTTCCAAACCTGTACTCCAAAGTCGAACCATTATTAGACCAAATATTATTTAATTTTATATATTTCTTAATGTATAGTTAGTATTATGTTAATGTATCTTTAGGAACTCATAAAATGTGCCAGTTTTAAATTATATTAGCAAGAAACGACCCCGAATCCCGAAATTCAAAAAAATTATGAAACTTTGGCTTTCACACAACAAGGTTTTCTTCTTCCTCGTTCCATATGTGGTAGCCATGCTATCATACGATGTGCATGGTATAACAAATTCCTGTGTTGTCAGCATTTCTTTGAGGAGTTTCATCACCATGCAGAATAATACATTGTATATTTAAATATGCAAAAATGTTGAGATATTGATTTTTTTCTTGTCTGCTTAATAAAACTCAATCAACCGAACAATTTTTGTCTTAATACTTTTTCTATACCTCTTACGGTTTTCCATTTTCAAAATTTCATTTCACCCACTCAGTGTTTTTCCGCAGAAAAAAATGCGTAGTACATACCTACATGTAATGTGCATGTTCCCAAAGTTTCATTATTTTTTTTAATTCCGGGTTC
This sequence comes from Osmoderma eremita, assembly GCA_031763485.1. NCBI lineage: Eukaryota > Metazoa > Arthropoda > Insecta > Coleoptera > Scarabaeidae > Osmoderma > Osmoderma eremita. The sequence goes on along the minus strand of JARFOC010000693.1, from coordinate 430,939 downwards.
GCGATCGTCCCTTGTAAGTAACCGAAACAATAAATCACATATAATGTAAAATTACTGCTGTATATTTTAATATAATGCATTAGATTTTCCTAATATAAACCAATCGGCAATAACCCATTTTCTAATAATGGATTTGCCAAAGAATAAAACCCCACGCCCTATATAGAAGAAAAATCAATATTGTAACAAAACAGCATCGCTCAAACCCTTGAACATATCGAATGGTATATTACATTAATCTCTTTAAACATAGATCGACCACTATACATGTTGACAAGTGAGAGTAAAAGCAATACAAAGACAAAATGCTATCCTTACTAGTACATATTACGGTCTCCTAAACCCAACTCAAACAACGATATCGGATATCGTTATTTCCTCTCCTATAATACAGTCAACTGAGAAAGCATTTGGAGAGCATAAACTTCTTATATTCCTGCCAGAATTGTATCGATAAAACTTTACACTTTATAAATATTTACTTCTTGGCATCTTTTACGTTAACAACTTACTTATTATCCTTATCATTAAAAAAATCGATCAAAAACTGTTTCTGTTCTGCAAACCCTTTCGTAGTTTACTGTACGGCGTACCCCGTTTCTTTTCAAGCCAGTCTTCCGGTAACGGGCAATACGATCCCGTGGGATCGACGTCCCCTAGGGTAGGCAACTTACTGGGTCGACCGAACCTACTTCTCCATCTGGACGCTGCCAGCTGACCTTAAAGTTTTCACACTTCTTTACGATACAACACAAGTGCATGAACAAGATATGAGATATAACAAATTGATATACAGTGGTGGACAAAAAAATAGGTGTAGGCGAAAGATTTCCAGAAAAGCTGATTTATTTGTTTCAAACATCTCCGAGAGATGGGCGATATTTATTCTCCAGGACGATTATTTATTGTTTCTCACTTGCTATGTTAGTTTAGTATTTACGCTTTGCAATTGGAGGAACGTAAACGTTTTTAGTCTTTAAATTGTAATTTTAGATGGTCATAAAAATAGATGCGTTGCAAACAAACGATATATAAAAACATAAAAACGATACAGACTCCCCAACGCGTTTATAATAATGAGAGGTAAGGGCTTCTTGTGTGATCACTTTTCTCTTTAATTTGAAAAATTCTTTGGGAAGAAAATTGACCGGAAAGTGCACTGCAATGAGTAGGAGGATGATTGAGCAATTATGAATTGAAGGTAAAACATACAAGACATCCTCACAACCGTCCGGATGTTAACAAAACAAAATTGCAACTGCTTTGAAAAAAGTAATTGTGAAAAGCCAAAATTATCATCTAAAAGGGCTCCTTTTCATACATCTGTAAATATTTTGAGAGGAATAAATGGTATCAGTGGTTACACTTTTAGAAGACGATTTGTGGAAAATGTACGGTTGATGGAAAGGTTCCACTCCCAGAAAGAAAAATATTATACCGAGACTACGTTATGGGATATGAAAAATTGGAGAACATTCTCTGGAACAATGAAACAAGATTTAATTCTGTTTCATCAGATGGTAGAAGAAGTTATGTTCGTCGACAAAAAATATTTCAAGACAATATTAAATTGTTATGCTTCCGTATTCCAAGGAAGAAATGCCACTAGTCGGGAAATTTTAGCATGACAATGACCCTAAGCAAACTTTCAATTGAGTGAAAGATAAGATTCAGGTCCATAATGTACAATTTTTACCATGGCCTGATCAGTCGCAGGACCTGAATCCAGTGGAAAACCTTTGGAAGTAAGTCAAGGATCGATTGACAGGACAAAAAAAAATAAGCAACATCTATGGGAACTATGCAGGACAAGAGGTAAGCTATCGCTGTCACAATATGCCAGGGCCTGCTTGGTTCTTTACCGGAAATATTCATTATTACATTAAGTTTCAAATTTGTTGTTTCAAATTGTTTGTTTTGACTGTATTATGATGCCTATTATTTTGTCTACTAGAGAATAAATATTTATTTTTTATATGATTTCCAATTTACAATTTTTGAATTTTTAATATAAATATTGCGTAGGACATAATATTTCACGAAACGTTTGGTATTTTTGTTACATCTACTTTTTTGTCCACCACTGTATGTACGTATACATAAAGTATATTCAACAAAAGCTTATGATTGGAAATCAAAGACGCCTTATTCCATTGAAAATACAGTTAGTTTGTTGGAAAAAGATCTTTACACTACCTCTTTAAACAATTTCTACACTTCAGCTGCTTTATAAAATAGACACACAACACAATGATAAACGTTAAACGCAAACATCTTGCTTTCGAACATTTTGATAATTGATAATTATAATTGATTATATGTAATTGATAACACTGGTCACCAATAAGTAAAAAAACTATTGATATTTACGAGACCACCCAAGAAGTTCTGAAGAAGGAAAATAAAATGCAAATTGCATAGAAAATGTTTGCCTTCTATAGGCTTTCTTCTTCATTTCAGAAACATCCCCACTTATACGGACTAAGAAAAAATTTAATGTATGGAATAAATTTAAAGAAACCATGTTTCTATGTAATAAGTGTTGGATTTGAAGGTCTTTAAATTTTCGAAATTATTAAGTATTAAGCAAAAAATCCTATACGGAAAATTATCGATTTTGCTGTGCATCTTGTAGTTCTTAATGATACGTTAGTTTCTATTTCATTACTGGTCACACCAAAATTTAGGAACTTGACGAATTTAAACTAATATTGAAAATGTTCCAAATAAGACCTACATTTAAATGGAATTGGATTACATAAGTAACCAACTTAAACAAAAATGTAATTTAATAAAAATCATAATTTATCACGAAAAGATTATTATAGTACTGTATGGCGATAATATAATATTAATATGGTTTCCACAACTATTCATTTCTAGATTGAGTGGTACAGGTAAAAGTAACTCAAATAATATCTGGTGTACATGCACAAGCCAAAATTAAATGCAAATTAGCTATTACGAACGAAGCAGGAACCCCGGGAGGTACCCTTTACACCATCACTTTAAGATAATCTAAATAGGTGTGCTTTTAAATAACAGAGCACTCAATATAATGAAAAAAAGTGCCATAAAACGTTTGCAATCTGTAAAATGTCTGAATATAAGCCTGGTATCCCCTATTCCCAAATATAAGGATTTTCCGTTTTACAACTGAAAAGCCCCTCTATTGATGTAACAATTTAGCTACATAGTTTACATTTGTCAATAACACAGGATTTTCACAAAAGAAATGTAAACACAACCCGATCATTTCACAATTCTTGAGATAAATCTGTAGTGTTATAGCAAAACATGTTATCTGCCATTTTTGTGATTTTACAGGAGAAGCAAAAACAGTTTTGCATTTATAATGGTAGATATAGATTTGTTAATCTACATTCATGTTTGTATCATTGCCATAGCTATTTATACTACAGTGTATGTATATAACAGTAATGTTTTCACTTCATTCAAAACTTTCATTACACACACACAGTAGCTATAGTTATATTTTCCTAGTATTGGTAGGAAATGAGCACCAGTGTTCATGGATATGTATTTATATTCTAAGGTTAAGTTATCTGTGTATTGGTAGTCGACAAGACCTAGGACGAATCACGATTTTACTAGACATCTATTTATAGACTCTTGCGCATAAAAGCCCCGCCTTTTGCATGAATAAAAATACTATTAAATACTTTATCAGAATTTCTTCCTGTATATTTACCAAACAAACAGGGATAAATCACATTAGGGATTATTGTTGTCATGTATAAAATTAATGTTTTGAGGCGAACGTTAACCGTTGCTATAATTCATTCCTTTCCCGTATCAACCCTGCCGGAGGTTTTAGGATTATTTAAAAATCATCTGGCTCTTATTGATCTGGTTTGGCAATGCGTTTCGTGGAGATATAGAGAACAATTAAATCGCTCAATATAGTACTGCTCTGCAGAAGATATTCTCCACAAAAAAAGGATGCTTAATGCTTTATTAAATTGTACATCTATTTTAAGGCTACTATTTGGTAAAAAAGGTTACAATTTGTATATGAAGGGAGCCAAAAATCATTAAAAAAAAAAGAAAAAATTACAATCTAGTCTAAACTAGGGCATTAGAGATTTGTCTTTAAATGGAACTCTAGAATTATTGCACTACGAAAAACATTCATATTGAATATATTTGACTAAACTTTGTTTCTAAAAAAAATGATTTACATTCCGAAGGGGTTGTATACCATGATACATACAATTTTGACCACGTACATATAACTTTTAATTGTACTATGAAATTTAAGGCTTTTTTTATTTCTACGAGTAGGTGGTACAGGTGCAAATGTCCGGGTATTGTATATTACAAAGATCTTCAGAAACATCAATGTTCCGGCAATTCTTCTATTAAAAAAAATATCAACAAAGATATCACTACTTCATTATAATAGTAACAGATAGGTAATAGATACTTTAATTCAAGTAAGGGCGTTTATATTATCACTGTCAAATGCTCCACTTTACCATATACCTAGCACAAGTTCGAAAAATTGTGTTTATTTGCTTGAAGGAAATTTTCCTTCCGTGTTGGAGCAATAGACAGTCCGACAGCTCTCTAAGTTATAATCTCTGGACTTCCAATTACATGCCCCACACAATAATGCCGTAAGTAGCGACGCTATGAAAGTTGGCATAATATGTCAACTTTGCTCTGGGTGTAACAACACCCCTTACTCTCCTCATAATAAAAATACCAGTTGTAATTGAATTGTCTCTTCGTTTAATTTCAAGTTACTGACCATGTTTTTAATTTATCTTTTGTGTTATCTGTATTTAGCTTTCAAATTTGGAATACTAGCAGACAGGTCATCTATATAGATAATAAACAGTATTGGTCCTACGATCGATCGTCGTGGCACTCCCGAGACAATATACACCTAAAATCAGAGAGGGTGTTCTTCCACAAGACTGCCTGCCTCCTACCTTCCAAGTAAGATTGAACTATCTTGTGGCTGGTTCCTCTAATTCCGTAATGGTAAGCTGTACCGTCACTCAGCACAACACCCACACTATCGTCACTATCCCATGCTGCTAGTACCGCCTTCACAAAGTCGATCGCAGCAGTTATAGTGGATCTTCCAGATCGATACCCATGTTGAGCTGCTGTTTTTCCAAAAACTTTAGCAATCTTACTCTTACCGCTTCCAAGACTTTTGAAAGCACAGTCAATATCGATAGAGGCCTGTGGTTGCTCAGTTGATCTATACTACCTTTTTTATAGACAGGGATAACTTTAGCCGCATTCATCTCATCGAACACCCCTTGTTCAAGACAGTCGTTTATCAAAGACATCAAAGGAACATTTATTTCTTCAGCCACTTTCTTTAGTAAAGAACTACTGACCCCGTATGTCGATATGTCGACCCTATCTTTCTTTTTGGGCCTCTAACGATATCTTTAATTTCGTCCAAGTTTGCTGGATAAAATTCACATGAAGTGGCGAGGCTCTTTTTATCTTTGTAAAGTAATTTTGCACATATCAATTTCTCCCAAAACTGATTCCCCTACATCAGCACTGAATTATTCAGTTTTCAGATGATATGATGGAATTTCTTTTAATTTTCCCACTCTCACCGTTGATGATGTCCCATATTGCACGTTGTCTTTCAGTCGGTTGTAATATATAGTTCTCATTATATGGTTTACGTGTCTGCATGATCAATTGTTGGTATTTTCGATAATTGTTATAAATTCAGAAAACTTTTTGATCCTTATTTACTTTGTACAGCGTCCATAAGCGATCCAGGTAATATTTCATGTCAGAAATTTCTTTGTTTTCCATTTATTATAATCTTTATTTAATCTTGTTTTTTTTTTGTTTCATGAAAGCATTCATGGAATATTCCTATAAAGCTCCTGTGAATATTCAATAGTAAAATTAAATAAAGTTTATGGTTGCATGCACCCCTTCCTTTTGGTATAATTTTTTGGAAATAGGTTTGAAAATAAAAATCTTATCAAAACACCCGTATTGAAATTGTCCCAAATATTTCGACATGCACACGCCATTCCCATAAATTTTCGTATTTTGACTCAGCAACACCTGCTACAGCGATGTGGCTCGGTAAAGTATTCTGTAGGTGCGTCGGTATCAAGGACCTCTCTCTTGGGTCGATAGCAATCCGTACCTATTGGTGTACAAGAACACCTGTGACGTCATTACTTCAAACATACTTACAAGTAGGTTATGAGTAACGATTAGATTATTAGTGATACCAGTAACGAGGTATAATTTGCGTGAAAATGTTTCACTATCCCTTCAAGATTTACTAAGTACATACAACGTACTTACTTATTGTATGGGTAATCACATCATGATACATTGATAGAGTCCAATTCAAATCTGATGGCACTTGAGATGCGTACGGCGCGTCCTAAACTTCGTACTTTCTGGTAAAATGCTATTCATGCTAAACGCTATATATGTTTTTCTCGTTTTATACTGCTTGAACTCTCTGCAAAATCGTGTCCTGAGCAAGTGGCACCAGGTACAAATCGAATCGGACTCTATTGACCACTGAATATTATTCAAGAAGGAAGTACATTTAAAAAATCACACAGGAAACTTATCTAATCTAAACAAACTGTTATCATCACTTGCGCATGAAATGACAATAACTTAGATTTCCCTTCAGATTAATTAAAAGTTATTAACATGGTACAAAATAAACGATGTATTCAGAATTGTGAGCATTTAATTTTGGCTACATTCAGGTAATTTTACAAAAACAATACAATTTAAAATAATTATTATATCAACATATATATATATATATATATATTATCCTGCACCACTCAGAAATAGAAATAGTAAACTGATCCTTATAACTTACTCAATTGTGCAACACCACTTACAGCAGTGTTACAAAACGTCTACTTCAAATTAACAATTACTCCACCATACCAAAGTAAAATAATAAATATTTTATTGACAAGATTCTATTAAAAATGTATATTTGCTAATACACCTGCAAGGTAATAAAGTTAGTTTTATGAATCTATGGTTATGTCAGAAATTGGAACCGAAACAATCTTAGGCATGAGGCATTTAAATTATAATTTATGTATGTATAATGGGGTCTCCTGAAACCCAAATAATTTCTTCAAAAATTCAATGAAATGGTTTATTTAAGACTTAAAGTTTAGGAGACACAAATTAACATGTAGACCGATTTGAAAACCCTATCAAAAAGGGTACGTGGCCCGAAAGAATATCGTGTCTATGTTGCAGATTAGTTGTGTATGTGTGTGCATCATGTGCATGTACAAAAATAAAATAGAGTAGCAATAGATAAACATAATAGCCTTGTACTGAATAAACAGAAAAGACAACACAAACCGGTATCTTTGTTTACCTTCGTATTCTTCTTTTACCACCTTTGAATGATACTCTTGAAGTGCGGTAATCAAAGCGCTTCTTTCTTCGTCTGTAAGTCTCAGCACCAACTCTTGTGCTTGAAGTTTGGATAGGCCTTGTGTTGTGCTCGTAGTTTCCGCTCTAGCAGCACTTCCTTCCCGAATAGCGTCTATACTGAAGTTCCGATTCGTATGTACGTCCTTTCTTCCCATCCAAAAAGTACAACTAACCGCACACAATTTCTTTTTTCCATTACTTATCAAAGATTCGAAAACTAATTTATGAGTTAACGAGAGCGTTCGCCTTGTAAAGACGTTTATCAGCGCGTTTGACATTGCCGACCGATATTTGGACTACGAACGGACGATGTGCATTTTAAATTGTAATTTTTGAACTCTTACCGAATCGTGCTCCAGCGCTCTCTTACGACGCTGAATTTGGCACTTACTAAATTCCTTGACGTTAAAAAACATAACGCGCTTGCGTGCGATCACGTGCGATTATGCACGACGTAAATGAAATTCAAAGAATGTCACAAGCCGTAACCCGTAACCATCACCTAACGGTCAATCTGTGAATTACAATATTTAACAAACATGCTGCCATCTCAGTGACAACAGAAAAAGTAACGGTTTAGTTTGTGCAACGTGATACAAACTCTGTAATTCCTGCTTCTTCCAAAATTAAAACATTTAAATAGCATACTATAATCTATTCATACAACTAATTATAAATATTTAATAACATACCTTTAACTAGCTATTAATTTGTTGTGTTAAAATTATTATCACATTATATGCAACTTTTTATTTTTGTTATCATCACTTGCTATATTATTAAGGTTTTCAATTCGTCCTAAACTTTAGACCCGTATTTATTAGCTAGAAGTTATTTTTTCAAATTAAAAATTTGATTATGAGCCTTGAGTAATTACGCTTTCCACTGGTGATAAAATAGTGTACCTATATACCTACAGTTCTGAAGCTACTGTTGGTAGGCACTTGAAGTTTATTTTCCCGCGAATCTACAAGTGCGATAAGCAGATAAGGAAACGCAAACATTTACTAGGTGCACAAATGACACAGTAAACACATATCAGATGCAATTATATATTAAATATGTAAAAAGCAATTGAATTACAAAAATTCCAGTTTATTACAGATAAATGCAATAGTTTGATAAAAAATTATACAAATAACAATATATCTGGTAAAGTAATACTGTAAATAAACGAATTTATGGAGAAAGGTAATTTTGGAATGCTACACTTTTATATAATTTAAGGCACAAAATTATTTATCTAAATACTAATTTTGGAAGACAATTACTCTGCAGTACTTCCATTTCAGTCTCCATGCATTTTTTCTTCACCAGGGTACATAAAATATAATACCAATTGTGTAAAACATAGCAATATGCCAATAAAATTTTGTACCTGAAAAATATTTCATCTTAGATTTAATACACAGGGAAAAACAAAAAAAATATGCAACATACTATCATAAAATCATTCAATAATATAATTCCATATATCAACCATAAGAGACAAACAAAAAATCCCATAAATACTATAGGGAAAGGAATAGAGGAGGCATCTTTCTTCTTCAAAATTTCATTCTAAAACCAACCTTTAATATATTCACCACTACAAAAACACCCCACTTACAATTTCCATTAAGGGACTGCCCATTAAAAGTAGCATCAAAATGGTAACAATCAACCCATATCGGAATTCTACCTTAGTTTGGTCTTCCCAACTTATATACATAAGCAAAACAAAAACAAGACCAATTCCTCTTAAAGATGGTTTATATATCTCTTCCCATTTGGATGTAGAATATATAAAATAACACATCACATAAATTACGTTTAAAATAATAGCAGCCAAATTCACTTGAAACATTGCTTTGTCTTGTAAAATTATTGCATACTTTAAAACCAAAATGCCACTGTGAAAAAAAAAAAGCACTTACACCAACAGGAAATTTATATTTTTCTATACATACATTACTGCACCTCCAATAAATGGCATTGCAGATATTCCATCTGTTCGTTTCTTTTTGTAGATATCGAGACATATGAAGGCTCCCGAAAAAAATTGACCAATTGTTACTACACTAGCTATTGAACCTACAGTATCCTTATGTGGTTTCAAACTATGTGACAGAGCCTCCATTTCTCCTATATTTATATATTTCAGGAAATACTGCAAATGATTATTTAAAATTTACTAAGTACATACAGTTTTGGTTTCAAACAATACAGTCCAAATACTTGTTTAGTGCTCGTGTATAATATTAACATGAAAAACAGCTTCTGATCTAGAATTATTATTATTTCATACCCTTCTTTAAACAGGATATAATGATACCTCAATTACAACACTTTCATCAATCAGCGTTAAATTGAGTGGAATGTCAACTCTGCATATTAACACATGACATCTTTTCTATGTGTTGTGTTAGTTACACGTTACATATCCTTTTACTTGTTGGTTTGTCTCTAATCACGATATTGCAGTTCTATGGTGGGTTTACCCAAGGCGTTCCCGACGTGTGTTTACACATATCGACATGAAGAATTATCTCTTATGTCGTCACGCGTACTCTCGAACTATCGGATAAAGAAGAATTCCATCGGTTCAATTCGCAACCTGCGATGACACAAGGTCTGTTCTAACACGCAGTTTGGGTACGGTTCACGATCACGTGAATCGGGAAATTATTGCAGTCCTGAGAACTCCAATCTGTTGTCCGATTGGTCACCTCATCACGAACCCTACGCAAACTGTGTCTTGGAACCAGTTGGAACGGTCTGTTATTAATTTCGACTTTCGACGTACACATACATATACAGAGGGCAGCCTTAATTCATGTTATACCGAAGCATAATCCGCTCCCGAGGAGATTAGCGATTTTTTCCGAGGAGATTATCTTCCTTGCGAAAATTTGCTTAATAAGCATCATTTTATTTTAAAGTTACAATAATACTTGTTGGATTATGTTGTAAATATTTTGGGATAAATAGCCTACAAAAAGTTTGACGTAGGTAGGACCAGGTAGGGCGACTTCTTAAATTCATCGATAGGTCCATCGATGATACTATGTCACTCTTTAACTAATGTAATAAACAGTGACAAAATAATTTACATTTTTGCTAATTATAAAATAAAATAGTTTTTGTCAATTTATACTTCTTATTCGTTCAAGTTCAAAAAATCTCCTAAATGGTATAGCCTTATATTGCAATAAGTATAACTAACGATTTTAATCAAATTTGTGAGATGGTTAGATTTTAAATCGCTGTCAAAAGTCGGCTGTTTCGTTGAGAGACCTATGCTTGCGGAACGAAATAGCCGAGGTTTGCCAGCGATAATGTTCAAATCATACCAACACAACTTCCCATTCAGCAAATGCATCATAATGTCAAATCTAGTGACATTTTGTGCGGGTAAGATTTCTTCAATATAACGTTGCCAGTTGCATAAGTTGTCAACACACTTACTTGACGTTTGTTATTTCCACGTTCTATTTAAACTGATTTCCAGGCTCGGGCTCCGCGCACTGCAAAGCACTCTAGAACACCCGTATTCACTCGTTTGTGTTCCAGATTCAAAATGTTTCGTGCTCTTGATTTACGTACCCCTTTCTTCTCAAGCACCAGGAAATACATCAGAGCTTTACACTCTTTGCTGTTTTTCAATCTGTCAGGAAGCGAAGAAAAATTCCAGAGCATTTTGCTCTCGTCTGAAATGTTGATAGTTTTCGTATTTTTTACCATAACCTATCTATATAGCCGTTAAATCATATGATACGCTTTACAATGCGTGGCAACCATGCCATGAAACGACGAAATGCCAATTTGTCAATAGTAAGTCGTTGACAACTATACTCGTTTTATTCACTTTGAGCATACTTTGAATGTAGCTTATTGTCGAATTTATGAACGCAGCCATAAATGGGGTTATGTATAATACAAGGATAATACGATTAACAACGTCGTTTTGAAAGATGTTTGACAGCTGCAACAGCTGTTAAGCAAATATGGCGACGGCGTTTGCTTGCACTTGTTTGTAGTGTTGCCAGCTCAAAACTATAAAATATAATTGGGCACGTCACACGACTAATTCACTCCTCCGAAATAAAAAACGAACTATAGATTACAAAAATTTTAAAAATAGGGGTTGGTTGCATATAATGTAGCAAATAATTTGTAATTATACTTGTATAATTTTTCGTAAGTGGTAAATATTTAATTTTATGTTTTCCTAGATACTGTTGTAACGTTACAAGCTATACTGTACTGATTCTCTTCTAACCGTGTTCTAACCTATTTGTTCAGATTTGATCTGACAACAAAATGTCGCAACCTAGTGGGTCTTCAGATTCTCAATCGCAATCCGCAATAGCTTTAAAAACATGGGAAATGGCTAATAAAATTGAAACAATAAATACTATAGACGAAATATATCGCTATGATAAACAACAGCAACAAGACATCTTGACTGCTAAACCATGGGAAAAGGAGTAGGTTTTATCAGTTTCCTTACTAATCTGTATTAATCGAATAAAATTTTAGTCCCCATTTTTTTAAAGATATAAAGATATCAGCATTAGCATTATTAAAAATGGTAATGCATGCTAGGTCTGGTGGAAATTTAGAAGTTATGGGTTTAATATTGGGCAAAATTGATGGTAATACAATGTTTGTAATGGATTCGTTTGCTTTGCCAGTTGAAGGTACTGAAACAAGGGTTAATGCCCAAGCCCAAGCTTATGAATATATGAGCTCTTACATGGAAGCAGCCAAAATGGTATTTTAATATTAGCATTATTATGTGATAGATTTATTTTATTAGTTTACAGGTTGGTCGAGAAGAAAATGCAATTGGCTGGTATCATAGTCATCCTGGGTATGGTTGTTGGTTGTCAGGTATTGATGTTACTACACAAATGACTAATCAAAGTTATCAAGAGCCATTTGTTGCTATTGTCATTGATCCGGTAAGAACAATTTCATCAGGCAAAGTCTGTCTTGGAGCTTTTAGGACTTATCCAAAGGTTTGTGGAGAATATTGTGTTGAGAACAGGGCATGGAGAATCGAAAAATTAATTTGTTCTTTTGGGGAAATGAATTGCTTGGGAAGTTATAATTTCATTCAGATGTTTAATTATTTAATACAAATAACATTCGATATTAAAACCGAATTTAAATTTTCGAGAATTAAGATAGATTTTCTTCACGAGAAATATCATAAATGAATTGTTCCTAATTCAAACAAAAAATTACTATACTTTAAGATATGCCTTTATTATTTAGATATTGCATATTGCAATGTTTCCCTTGATCTACCTCATATTTGTATTATGTGTGTTAGCTTTTCAAATTTTTTTTTAAACTAGGATTACTCCTCCCGCATAACAAATTGATTAATTTGGCACACTTGTTTTGGGAATACGTGTCTTCCCATTGTCAACCACATAACCGAACAAACGCTAATATAACTATATTTAAAAATATGCACTACTTTCTCCCTTCCCCCCTTTCCCTCTATAATTCGTTTTTTAATTCGGAGGAGTAAGGTGATGATCCCTTATAATAGCAAATATTTTATTCACTTTGAGCATGCTTTGAACACAGCTTGTTGGCGAATTTGTGAACGCAACCATAAATGAGGTTTCGTATAATATGATTTAGAACGTCGTTTTGAAAGATGTTCGGCAGCTGTTAAACAAATATGCCTGTGGCGTTTCTTTGCATTATTGTATGATGTGATGCGGCCTCAATAATATCAAATTTAATTGAGCCACGTCACACGATTGCAGTAAGCTTACTCCTTCGAAAAAAAAAAAAATGAATTATAGCTATCCCTAACATATTTACAACCCTCGAACGCCAAAAATTCCCAGAAAGACCAGCCGGACGTTCTTAACTGTGTGCGTTACTGTAATAAATCCATCAAAACAAAGTAGGCTACCCACTCTTCTTCTCACTTAAGATGGTTTTTATTCTTTTTAATATATATTGATTCATAAACATCCAGCTTGCGCTTGGAAGTTACCGATTCCATCAGTTTTAAATTATCTACATTTATATCATGTCCGGTTTGTTGGATATGTTCAGCAATACTAGGCACCTGCTTAACTGTCATTCTGTAATGCGAGATACGCTCTTTAAACCTAGCTTGAATGGTCCTCTTTGTATGGCCAGTGTAAACCTTTTCGAAATCTCTACATGCAATTTGATATATTCCCGACTTCTATGTCATTTCCGGTTTGTCTTTCGGATTTTCTAAAGGGTTACCAAGTGTGTTTAACGATTTATAACAAATTTTCATATTTTCGTCTTTTACGACTCGGCTAATTCCTTTCGTTATTTTATGAAAAGGAATTTGCAAGTTTATTTTTGTCACGGAGTTCTAGGGGCGCGGCGTTAGCCTTGTGGAGTTTTTCAGGTGTTGACTATATTGGACCTTCTGGAGAACGCGATCAACATCTACAGAGGAGTAACCTTTGTGCTTTACAATGTGTTCAATATATTTTAATTCTTTCTCGCTTCTGTTTTGACTCAACGGAAATTAGATTAATCTATTTACCGCGCATGTATGTTGTTCACAACTTTGAATTCGCCGTTATGAATGTGTCTGTGCTGGTTTCTTTTCTGTATAGGCCTATTTCTAATTTTCTGTCGTTCATAATCCAAATTCTTTTTACTTGTCTGTTATTATTCATCCACCATAAGTACTTTTCGCCAATTTAACTGTCATTCTAAAATTATATTATTGATTGGATTCCTAAATCTTGTCTTATTTGAAACACTTTTAGTTTGCTTCCTAAAATTTGCGTGGATTCTGGAACGATACAAATCCAAGCGAATTAAATTATTGATTCGCGAACCGAATTTTTCCGCGTTGTATAAGACCCATAATTATTGATACAAATTCCAGGGTTATAAGCCAGCTAATGAAGAACCTTCCGAATACCAAACTATACCGCTAAATAAAATTGAAGATTTTGGAGTTCATTGCAAGCAGTACTACTCTTTGGAAGTTTCATATTTCAAATCAACATTAGATAGAAGATTATTAGACTCCTTGTGGAATAAGTATTGGGTAAATACGCTTAGTTCGTCCAGTTTATTGACAAATGCTGATTACACAACTGGTCAAATGGTTGATTTATCTGAGAAATTGGAACAGTCAGAAGCAGCTCTAGGTAATCTAGATAAATGTATGTTATATACGTATTATTTGTTTATATATTCGTAGGTCGTGGAGGTTTCGTGGTGGGGGGTACTGATCCTCATGAGAAGAGAACCGAAGATAAATTAATGAAAGCAACAAAGGACAGTTGCAAAACTACTATAGAAATTATTCATGGTTTAATGGCGCAGATGATTAAAGACAGATTATTTAATGGTATCAGTCCGAAACCAATCTTGTAATTTAATTTTAGCGTTCTTAATTTCTTTATACTCATAATAAAGAGGTATTGCATATAATCACTTTTTATGTACATAAGTAGTGGCGGCTGGTGTATAAGGGCTGCCGGGCTGTAGCACTGATCCAATTTTACAAAAGCAGTAATCTAAAATAAAAAGTAATTTCCCAAAGGATAAGAGACATTATGTCACAAGAACGGTCAAATGCCATAATTATGTTATCAATAGAAAAGAATCTGGTTGAAAATGGTACTAAAAACTTTAATTCTAAAGTTATAGACAAATTTTTGAGTTACAAAAACTGTCGCCTAAACTTTATTTTCCGGGATTAATTAAAGAATTGCTCATTAATTCAGTTATTTTTGTGTAGCCCTTACCCCTAAAGTCACGAGTCGCCACTGTACATAAGTACAAACTTTCATAAACATTCCTTTTCAACTAATTCTAAGGTGTGAATATTAATAGAACCATATTTATTTACATTATTTATTAATCTAGTGATGGACGCAAATAACATGATAAATATATGAACATAACAAGCAAATATATTAAATTAATAATGATTAGAATCAAGACAAGTGGGTAATTACGCCTCCCAATATAAGAAACAAGGTATTGCTCGTAGGAAAGTCTTATGGAGGGAAAAAGAATACTTTCAAAAAATAATATAGGAATAATACTTGCCACGCGAAGGAAAAAAAAAGTAAAATTAAAATAAAGGCAAAATTACATTACAAAAGGCCTCATATAATAATAAGTATCATCGTATATGTACAATATATTACTAAAAAAACTAAATCTAAAATTAGAAAAAACTATATATATTTTTTCATATATATATATAATATATACTCTTCTTTACGATCGTCCAGTTCGAAAATACCGAAGTGGATACCTTCCTTTAGAAATCTGCCAGTCCTGTACATCACCCGCCTGACCAGATTCTCGTCAATCCCAGATAGTATTTGGAAAATTATTAACTTCTGTTTGTTCTTGCACCGAACATCCATCTAGTGTGTATGATATTCTTACTCTCATTTTCAACACGTTCTATGAAAATGCGTGAAAAACAAATTATTTTAGATGGTAGTAAACAATATTTTTTAAAATAATATTTATACCTTATTAGGATTCATTACTCTTAAAACTTGAGTTATTTCACCATTGGGTACAATTACTGTTCCCGATGGCGACAACATTTGTATTTGGAATGTCTAGAATTAAAAAAGAAAGTATTAAATAACCGATTACTGTAATGAAGAAAAGAATAAAGGCGATAGATTAAGTCCACTGCTGTTCATAATATTAATGGACAGATTAATAAAAGCTTTGTACCGCTCCCGATATTCTCTACAGAGAGGAACTTCTGTGCAGGTTATGTAATAAAGAGGAGGATACAGCCTCTCACAATTGGATATAACAAATTGTAATCAGTACGCAGATGACAGTATTGGTAGCGAATAATCACCACAGGAGGAAGAAATTATTGGGCATGTGGACAGAATAGAAAAAAATATATCTTGAAATAAATGTAGACAAATGTAAAAAGAGAAACACCCAGTTAAAGGTATATGATTCAGTAGCTCTACTAGTAATGACATGTAAGCGAATCATGGACATTTCAAAAGAAACGTGAAGGGAAGCTCATAGCACCAGAAATGAAATTCCTACGGGAGATACAAAATAGGACAGTATAAGAATAAGAAATAAGACGTGCATTAAACCAAGAAATAATAACCGCCAAAATTGAGGAAGAACTACCAATGTTGTACTATGTTGTTGGACTGGATATAATAGTCAGAAAGACATATGAAGCTAGGAGCATAGATAAGAAGAAGAAAATAAGAGCCAGGACGAATTGGAATGACAGGATATAATAGGACGAGAGGGAAAACATGGCTGGAAACGAACGAACCAATGAGGAACCGGAAAGGTTGCAAGGAATGGATCAACAACTGAAAACAAATAACGTATCCGACGCTGGAAATGGGTAAACGAAATTGACAAGAGGATTATTATTATATATAAAAGAACTTACCTTAGGTATAGCTGCTTGGAATAAGAAGTCAGTCATATTTGATAATGTATTATTTGTAGCTGTGACATTTATTGATAAGGTATTACTAGTATCAAGTAACTTTTCCAAAGCGAACGTAATCTTCAGTCCGTTCTTTTCAAATGCTGTTAATGTAGGCACATCTCTCTCTGAAAGCAAGTGTTTTAAACATCTATTAACAATTTTTCGAAAATAAACAGGGCATTTACCATTTGTCACGGTTGTAGTAAATAAGTCGCTGGATATGAAATTAGAGTTTGTATTATTAAATAAAATATCGGGATTATTATTCTCCGAAATTAAAGTTAATCCTGTATCGGTGATTGGTAAAGGCGCAGACACGTCTAATCCACCTAATAGATCTAACAAATCTTGATTGTTACTATTTGAAATCTGTTGCGACGATATGTTAGTAGATTTTATAATATCCATGTCTGAACTATCAGATCCTAACAAGTCGAGAAGAGCATTCTAAGTGCAAAAACAAGTTAAAATATTAAGCTGACTTCATAATAGAATTTCGTACCGATTCATTGTTCGTATGTTTGGGACTATTCTCATCTGATTTAGTTTCCAACTGTTCGAGATCTCCGTTCGTTTGGGCGTCACCTTCCTGTCGTACCATTTCCATAGGTGGCATTCGTTCTAAAAGTGGCGATCTCAAGTGGCCGTATTTCCCAAATAATTGCGTAAATTCTACGCCCCTTTGCTGCAATTCAATGTGTAAACTCGAACAAAACGAACTTACTATCTGTTGTATTTTGCTATAAAAAATATGTATTATAAAATAATTCAAACGCCCGCAATATTTGCTTACTGTTGACTGTTGTTGAATCTTGTACTTAATTTAGTCAATGAAAGTAGCGTGTACTGTTTGGTTGTGGCAGTGTTTTGTGGTGACCATAGCAACCGTTGATAAACTTCTATAACTTCATCTTCTGTTGGCCGTACTACATCTGCATCTTCAGCACCAACTGTTAAAAGTAAATCGCCGTATTCTCCTATAGCCCAAGTAGCGACTTGCGTTAAAGGTTGTTTATCCATCGTATCCTCCTTTAAGGCTTTCCATAATAGTAGGGAGATATATCCTTGTTGTGATGTTGATTCTGATATAAGTTGTATCATACACGTAATAACATCATCTCTAACATAATTGCCTGCCTGAAAGAAAGAAGGGAAATGTATTTAACTTTGCCAATCCGAATTCAAATTATTCTTCTTACAGCTACTATAACTTTGAGCAAAGTATCAAGATGCCACCTCTTATTTGGGGCAAACCTTTCAGCAGCATGTACTATACCAGCTGAGCACTGTGCCTTGAATTCAGCATCTGACTTTTCCAAGAATGTCAACATTTCTTTCATCATCGTCCTGATATTCTGCGCGTTAACTAAAGCGAACGACAGTTCCATTGCTCTTCTCCTTATTGAAACGTCTGGATCCTTTAGGCATTCCAAAATTGTTGACCTATGTCTCTGAACAGCTGACATATCGACGTGCACAGTCTTCAACAAAGTATTTAGCGCAACGTAACGTATGTTTTTATCGTTATTTAATAAAAATCTGCCAAGTATATTCACCGCTAATACCTAAGTAGAAGGAAATTGTACATGATGTAGATTTTGTAGGGAGATATCTAATTGTACTCACTCTAAGCCCACCTTCTGATTTTATATCCATTATGGATAAAACAGTTTCATACAGAATTGTATTTCCAACATTTTTACTAGTTTCCGTATTCGTTGCGACTTGTGCAAGGATGTCATTCATGGCTTCAGATGCGTCTGCATCATTCCGCCCCAAAACTCTCAGAAGTTTTAATATTTTCACCTACAATTTTTTAAATTAATTTAATAAAAATTATTCAATTTCGTTACTTGCTTGCAAAAAGGGGTCGCTGACACCGGAAACGTCGTGCTCTGGAGAGTAACCAGCTAATATAAGGTTTTTCAATATGCGTACTAAATTAGGAACAATCTATGGAAAGAATGATCAATATACCACCACGATATTTAATTAACTACTTGATTACCTTTTTAAAATGTTCTAACGTATCTGGACTATTCTGACACATTTCCGTTATTAGAGTAACACCTGTAATTAGTACACCTGCAACACAAATATTTATAATTCACTTTTTTAAAGTGATTTTTAACATTTACCGTGATTCTTTTCAGACAATAAACTTCTAGTGGCTGGTAAAAATATCTCCAGCAGTTCAGGCACTCTCTTAATAATCCTATACGCACACAGTGCCGCTTTTTTCCTAATATAAGCGTTAGGAGACTTCATAAGTCGCTCAACTTCCGAAGCTAAATCCCTGGCCATTTCCGGCGAGGCAATGGCTCCCAAAGTGCATAAGGCTAACCCAACAGCAAACTGTGTTGTGGAATTTAAATCACTGAAATGAAAGAACCATGATAGTGTACTGCATTTTTTGCAAACATATTTAAATATACTTCTTCAAGCAGTTTGTTATCAGGAGGTGAACGTCTTGACGCTCATCTAATAATAGCATAGCTCCTAAATACCCGATCCGTTTATCTGTGAACCTTTGGCTTGCAATTAGTTTCAAACACTCTAATTGACCGAAATGAGCCGGATAACCAAGCATATGAATGTATAGAAGTTTCGCTATATTTCGGCATCTGCAAAATCATAACAAATATTATCAAATTTGCTATTTAAGTTAGCACAACTGTGTGTACTATGTAACAATTAAAATGATCATTGGGTTGGATAATATTGTGAAAATACAGAGTTAATTTGCTTTTCAATTTATCGATTCTTTCAAAATTATGAGTATATTTTAATCATTTAATGCATCTTGCAAATTAGTGTTCTATTACAACTATCAGCAAGTGACATTTGAAACTTAAGATTTTTATTTATTGATTTAGTTATAATACATATCTATTTCTGTTTTAGTACAAATTCCACCAATACACGAGCAAAAACATCATTAAAGGAGAATATTAATTAAGTGTAGTTCAAATACCCCTCAACATCGTATGTCTCTATGAGAAACACCATAAATACTAATTATGGACCTTTCTTTTTATAAACAATAACAATATATTCCCTTCAATATTTCTAGACAAAAAAATATGTTCTACATAAATTGTACAAGGTTTACCTCCATACTGAATCTTCTTCACGAAATGTTGACCGGATATATGCACACTCCTTATTTACAACGCTTCTTTCTTCAGCAGCTGTACGAGCAGCTCTAATTTGGCGTATAAGGTCCCTTAATCTCATTGGGGTGGGCATGCGAACTGATGATAGATGCCGATTAACTAAATATAAGTAAAAATAATATATATACATACCTCTTTCCACAGCTTCCGAAATGGCTTGTTTAATAGTTGACATGTTAAACGCCGGATTAAACCTTGAATTACAAATCCATTGAAAATATATGTATATCTTAATTAATCACATTTTAAATATATTTACCCATGCTCTGATGCATTCATGGTGGACTTATGAGACAGGCACAATACCACAATGTACAGGTTAATAACAATTAAAACACACACACACACAAATTCTTGTAATGTATAGCTTAGTTACTGCTTTTATACTAGAAAAATATCAATATCTTATTAAATTAGGTTACTATTAATCAATTATTTACTGATAATATTCACCTGTACGTGGAACACCTTTTCTGACAGGTGCACGAACTACCGAATTACATGTACTAACATTAGTCCGAACGTTGTATTTTCACTTACAAATAAGAAAATTAAACAGTAATATACTAAAACTTAAAAATATTGCAAAATGAACGTATTTTGAATGTTTTTTTATATCATCCCACCGATTTCTTTGACAACCAACCATTTGCAATATGGCAATATGCAATATGGTAAGTGACGTCACACTTACGCGACGTCTAAAAAAAAATACCACAAATATTTGAATTTGAAATTCTTACAAGGTATTGTCTAAATAAAATACGATATACATTTTCAAATAACAAGGGGCCTTTGATGGCATTGTTTTGACATTAATATTAGTAAAAAGATAAGCGTACACAGAACAGTTAACCGAAACCTCATTCAAACCAATTCAATTTAAAAACAAATCTTGTTCCGTACCTTCTATTTAACTCGGGCGGTAAAATGCTCCAATCTGTCTCATAATACGGATACATCATGAAAACGGTAAACCCAAAACTATTGAAATTAAGTAAATATGTTTAGGTACCTTATATATGTTGGTCACGATCTGGATTTTATCAATCTTTATCACTCGCGTCTAAACAAAAATATCTTGATAAGAGTACTTTTAATCTTTGTTACGATTCACTTTATATATATGGTTATTAAAGTACATAGTAGGTGGTTAGTAAACTTATTACAATTGTATAAACTAATTTATTAACAGATTTATTTTAATTAAACTCAAAAGTAATTTTATTGGAACTGTTCGATTATAAGTGACATACAGTAGCGGCTCGTCCGGGGTGCCAAGGTAGGCACTGCCTACCCAAACATATTTAAATAAAATGAACAATTTGAGACATTTCAATTTATTTATTAATAATGATAATAACAATACCAAATGTTCAGTATTTGTGCCTACTGCTGTCCACCCATTAAAAATACTCACGGGCCGCCTCTAGTTAGATAATTTTTGTAAATAAACAAGCAAAGCTGTCCTTTTTATGTTTTTTTAACTAAAATTTGCAGAAATCGTTTGGGAGTTATACTGTTTCTACATTAATAAATAAAATATTTTATTAAAAAATTAATTTATATACAGGATACTATAATAAATATATTAGGAAAGGTTCATGAATTGTCACTATTTTTAGGTGGTCTCATCAAACTATTTCTTTTAATGCAGTCTACCAACCAATGTATCCCTTCATCTACCCCTTCGCTGAAATATAAATATTGAAATTACATGACATACTTCTCTTTCCAGTATTTACCCTGTCAGAGCTGAAACTGGCATAACCATACAATCTCTTTTACCAATCATATGAGCATTTTTATTAAAGATCGGCTTAACTTCACGTACCCCCATACATTCAGGAATATCCTGTTTATTAGCTAGCACAAGAAGTGGAATGCCTTGTAGATTTTCATTTGCTATCATTTTATCTAAAATAAAAATTCATAAAACTTTCTTCAAATTTTTAATTCTACAGATATACCAAATGATTCTTTTGACTCTTCGATTCTTTCACGATCATTTGAATCAACAATGTATATAATAGCATGTGATTCTGCATAATACTAAAAACATTGAAATTAAAGAAATATAAAACATAAAATAAAATAATTACCTTATCCCATAAAGATTGTAGTTCTGTTTGACCTCCTAAATCCCAAAACGTAAGTCTTACTCCAGTTATTTCTATTTTACCTATATTTAACCCCACAGTTGTCGTAATTTTACTTGGATGAATGCCTTTGTAATTCTTTGTTAGTTTCGTTTTTGCTGCCTCTAAATACGTCTGCAGACAGTCAGATCGGGATCATTCAACTCATGACTGTATATTTTAGATTGCGGTTTTTTAAATTTTACTTACTGTTTTTCCTGCATTGTCTAACCCTAATATAAGTACACAAAATTCGTCTTTTTGCACCATATATTTGTAAAACCCATGAAGTAAAGTATACATTTTATGATATTCTGAATAATCGCACGCATTTGTGAATGAAAATTGATATACTAAATAAACTTAAACTCATCCATTTTTAATTTAATAATGTTTTTTGTGGTTAATTGTGGCAAACGTTATATTAGCTGCGTGCCACATGCCCTCTGTTGCACATGTCCCTACTAATAGTGTATCACGTGTATCATATGGTATCATATCATAGAGTACGTATAGAATAGATAGCTATTTTGGCAGAATATCATATACGGGGGGTGATAGGAGGGTTTTACCGCTAGAATTTAAACCTATGTAGTGAGAGTGAAAAGTAACCGGTGGTGAGAGTTACGCTATCTTCGACACTTTATGCAAAGCGTGTCGCTGCCATTTTAGTTGTCGGTTCTTGTGTTGTGAGTTGCGTAGATTATCTCGCCTTTATTTGTTTACGGTGCATTATTTAGGCATTTGATAATCTTTTATTTAGTTATGGTGTTGATTTTATCAATTTAATTAGCTTTAAGTAAGTTCTTTGTTGTTGCTTACTTACGTTTATTGTTTGTGTTTTTAAAAATTTTCAGATTTATGGTTGGATTCTCTTGATTTTGAAGTTGTGATAATTGTGATATAACAGAATTTTGCCTTAGATTTTGGTAAGAGTTTTATTCAGCTGCATGTTTGATTTGCTAAAGTTATGATTTTTTTGATTTTCAGTCTTCCGCGCCTCCTAGTAGTTCGAGTAAAAAATGGATAGCGGCGCTGTAACGTAAAACTTTAACACTGCACATCTATTTGAGTTTCCAACATCCTATATCGGGATTGTGCTGGTTGTTCTAAGCGTTCCGAGACCTCTTTTAACCAAATTTCATACTAATTTATGCTTAAAGAAAGTTTTGAATTTTCAAGGTTTATAACAATTTTTTAATAAAGTTTGCAACATATTTAAGGTAATGTTTTATTAATATTATGAATATTACTTTTGATTTGAGGTCGGTGACGTTCAAATATTTATTTATAGTGTAAGACAAATATAAGGTTTGTTCAGACCCACAGTTCCGAACGGTTCTCTGATTGATGAGCTTGCGCAATTAAATTTTCACTGTTCGAACCTCGTAGTTCTCGAACATGAAATTCTAGAATTTCAAATTTACCGTTCGGACCATTAGAACTACGAATTCAGAACCGTTCTAGAATCGTTCAATCAGCTCTTGCTAGGGAGCAAGTATTTGAAATTCTGAGTAGTTCGAGACATGCGCAATATAATTCATAATATTATTTGAATA
>JARFOC010000693.1:391555-407054 GCA_031763485.1 Osmoderma eremita | reverse complement strand
TAAATGTAAATCGGTTTATTACTTAGTTCAAGGAAAAATTTTATGCATGCACCGGCAGATGTTTGCCTAAAATGTACGGGAAAATAATTCTGAAAATTATCCTTAATAAATCGAGAACAGAAATAGTTACGAAACACCAAAAAATAATATTTAAAAAAAAGAGAATTGTTTTTCGGTTACACGGTGAGTGTAACAGTATATAAAATATATCAGCGTTTACTTTATTTAGAGCGACTATTAAAACAAGTTTAGTATCATGAAGTTCCATTATACATGCTTACAATTAAAACAGATTAATTTGTTCATGGGTTATGAAATTCTAAGTGTCAACTTTAAACAAAAAGAAAGAAAAGTATTTCAAATCTGCTTCTCATTAGCTTAGTTTCTGTTCAAACCCGGTTACCACAAACATTTAAACACCGTCTCGTTAAACAGAATATTCACGATCGAATAAACTTTCTTGCACCTCCTCCGTCGACGTAAAATTGAACAAAAGCATCGGCAACTTGTCAAGTCGATTTCCACGAGGTATTTATAACGAGACCCACTCCTTCCCCCCCAACCCATTTACCACCCCCAAAAACGAGTATCCGAAATTTCAATTCAGCACTCCCACTGAACTACCAAACAACATCGCATCGCGCGCGGGGGTCTTAACAAGTTTCTAAGTTTAATCGGACGATGTTCCGTCTCGAAGGATCTCGGGACGTTCCGGATCCGTGCGTTGCTGTCGCCCGCCAGCTGATGCATTGTCGTTTACCCCTAGTTAATGGGGAGACGGCGAAGAGCCGTGTTTCTGTTGTCGAAACAAGTCTAGAAAATACCCATTAACGAACGCGGGCAAAAAGACACCGTCGTTTCATGAATCGATGGGTGCCGCGTACGCATTATTTCCCTTCTTTTTCTTCTTCGCTTTTTCATTAATTGGATGTCGTGTGAACACGTTTTTCCTGCTTTCGCCCGTATTTTCTGATTCAGCTTGCATTCAGATATTTCAGACTAAAACGGCGAAATGATGTTTATGGGGTAACAACCAGACGACGAGAGTCTTTGCTTCTCTTGGAATTTAATTAGAACTTTATGAGTTGTAAATATGTACACGTTGAGAAATACAAGAAAAATAAAATCTACTACGCCTTGTGACTTTATAAATATATTTTAAGATAATTACAATATTCGGTAGGCTGATTTTGCAAAGTTGAATGGCGAATTGCTCCGGGTGGACTGGGGGCTTTTTTACGGCTTCAGTCATATTTATCTAGCTTTACGGGAATCCTACGCCAAGTTGTATGGTATATGTGATCGCTGTATTCCAATGATGACATTTCTACCCTCTTTTCCAGGGTTCTCATCGTGGTTTAATAAATAGATATTAAAGAACCTAAAATTCAAGTTCTATTATCACAGAAAGTGGAAACAGACAAAGATATACTAGCTATTAGAATGAATTTAAGAGCGCCGTATATGTAAAGTCCAAATAGGAACTGCATATAATAATTACTTGGAAAGAGTTGAGGGAGGCACTAAATCAAATCCTCGTGAAATGTGGTCTTTCATAAGAACGCAGCAAGAAATTGGCCGCATACCTGAATCAATGAGTCACAACGGGGAGAGCATTGACGATCCTCAAGAAATTGTGAACACTTTTGCCAAAATATTTTCAGATGTCTTTGCTTCTAAGACACAAATTACAATCATTTCTGGGTCCTTCGTCATTTCAGTTGAATCTGGTTACTGGTTTATCCCTAATAAAAATTATGTCATTACTTCCTAGTAACACTTCTGGTGAAGATCAGGTACGCTGTGTGTTTGTCAAAGATGCTTGACTGGTTCTAGCGACTCCCTTAAGGAAATTGATTAATTTCTCGATAGCAACCAGTGTCTTTCCGACCTACTGGAACTATGCTCGAATTGTTCCCGCATTCAAAAGGGAAATAAGCGTCTGGGGCCCAATTATCGACCAATCGCAATTCAGTTTTTTAAAAGTATTTGAGCATCATATATACGACTATAATTGTATAACATTTGCTGTTACATTTCACCATATCAACATGATTTCTTTGCACGACGTTCTACTATTACCAACCTTATCAGTTTTCTACAGTATGTATGTCAGATTGTCGATGACCATGGACAGGTCGATATAATTTACACCGACTTCTTCCGAGCATTTGATCGGGTAGACGACAGAATATTGCGGAATAAATTATATTCCTTTGGTTTCGCTCGCTGCCTTCTGAAACTCATCACATCATATTTGTCAGATCGCGTAAGCTACGTGTTTTATCATAGCTTTAAGTATAATTAGTTTTTGTCTAGGACCTTTATTATTCATATTGTTTATAAATGATTTACTAATCTCTCTTCAATGCCGTACCCTAGGCTATGCCGATGACCTTAAAGTATTCACCAGTATTGACAACGACCACGATGTTTCCCAATTGCAAAGATGTCTTCAAGTTATTGCGGACTGGTTTAATCAAAATAATTTATGTTTAAATGTTAATGTTAAGTGTTTTGTTATGTCCTTTATTTGTGAAACCAAACTCTTTGCATCTACCTACGTATTGAGTAGTCGTATTCTGGAGCGAACCGATATCACTGAAGATCTGAGCGTTACTTTTGATACTCATCTAACGTTCAATCTTCACGTGCAAAACATTTGTAACTCTTCTTCTAGGACACTGGGATTTATTATTCGATCTTGTAAAGCTTTTAACAACCCAGATGTCATTAAAATATTATATTTTATATAGTAAAGAGGTTGGAATACGCATCTGTTGTGTGGTATTCCTTTTGGAACACACAAAGGTCTCAAGTTGAAAGGTTTCGGGCGTCGTTTCTTGAAATATTTGATCTATAAAATCACCAGGTTTATCTTGATTGGACAGCCGAGTATAATGCGTTATTGGAGACGCATGCTTTACGATTACTGCAACAACGTAGAACCATACATGCCGCAGGATTCTTGTATAATATTGTTAGATGGATTTATTACAGTAGCAGCACATAGTTAAGAACGGTCAGGTGAGACAGTTCCAAGAATTTTACGTTCGGAGGTGTGGAGCGGTTATGGATATTATATGGATAGCTAGAGGGAAAGAGAGGAAGGAAGATAGTAATGCGTTTTTTTTTAATATTTATTTTTACGTTCATTCGATCATGCCACTGATAATGGGAATCGGCGTATTCCCAAAGCAAATGTCCCGAATTAATCGATCTATTGTGAAGTGAGGAGTGGTTCGATACAGTTACAGTTTACTATACAACCCACAGTCATTGTTAATTTAGTTTTTCATTAAAAACGAAACGCTACATTTCTAAACTATATTATAAGAAAGTACATGTACCCCTCTTTCTATATAAATGTGGTTTGCTTGGGTCTCGTGTATCATAAACATCGGATTTATAAGAAATAGTAGAGAACTTGGGCAGAATCCCCGGGGAAATTTCTAAATTGCACGTCGCAATCTCTCTCTATGATATACAACGTGCGAAATTATATTTCTTGCGCTCGCGACCTTTTCCTACAAATAATAATATCCGCGACTATTATTAACTTCTTTGACTTTGACAATTACGGTATTACGTAAATGATTACTTAAAAATTCTGGGTAATAAAAAAAAAGTTGAAATGTTATATAGAAAATGGAAAAAAGGTCGCACAATTTGTATGTATCGAATAGAAGGATGGAATTTTTCAGGATTTCAAAGGCACGGTTTCAGCAGAAAGTAATTTCATTTCCTTGTATTGGTTATGGTATCCATGGATACGTACAATATGCTAAAAATATTGTTTTATTGGTATTTCTCCGAAGAAATATTTTTACTTTCTTTGATAGGAAACAGAACCGGGTTCGTAGGATAAATTTGAATATATGCATAGGTTGAGCTTGAAATATGAATCGAGAAAATTATATGCAGTAGCTCTACTGAAAAGTCTCATGTATAAGTATTTAGAAGGAAAAAATACGTCTTAAATGTTATATACTTTAATACGCTGATAACAAAAATTGAGATAATTATTCAATAAAGCAAACGATACAGAACCGAGGCCAATACATATATTAAAGAGATCATAGTTTACTGTATCAAACACTTTACTAATGTCAAGTAACACTATAATTGTTATTAAGCTTTTCTCGGAAGCGCTTATGATATCGTCAGAAACTTTAAGCAATGCGGTAGTGCAACCGTATTCAGGTCTGAGACCCGACTGAAAATCAGGTAATATTTTATAATTCCTTGTGTAGTCAAACAGTTCTAAAAGTTTTTGATATTTGTAGGCAAAATTCTTATAGATCTTAGATTATGCAATTCAGTAGAACTTTGTTATCTCATACTTCATAGAATAGATATATCTATAAGCATCATTAGTAAACAGTAGCAGACGTTCTTTAATTAAACCAAACGTTTTATTGTTTCAGAAAGTCATGTTGTACAATACTTTGCTTGAGCGTAAAAGCAGCAGTGGTAACATATATAAAAATAATATATGATGACTACAACAAAATTTAATATTTTTTTATATTTAATATTAGTATTTAATCGCATGGCCCTTAGTTTCAATAATATCATGACATGGACGAGATATTCTGTCAACTAAGCATGCTTCCTGCGAAATAGACAACCACGCAGAATGTGTTACGTCCCATAACTGAGTGACGTTGATAGGCTTGGCACTGTTAACAGTTTTTGACATTACTTGGATATTGCGCTCGTTAAATTAATTCTTTAACTCTCTTGTTGTGCGCTTTAAGTCATTGTTTGGTTGATAGGCCCGAAGAAGAGGCATTTATTCTTCTGCATACGGTAGCGTGGTGTTAATTAATATCTCTAAATACACATCTTGCCTCATAAATACCTGGAAAAAATAAAAATTCTCTTGCGACCTTGACGAGTGAAGAACTCCAGATATGTATTTCGACAACTAAGTTGCCATCCTCAGCAGAATCTACGAAGAAAAATAGTGTTAGGCGTAGCAGACAGAACACCACTTGAATAACAGTGTTATTCAAGTGGTGTTCTGTGTGGTGAATATCTCCCAGAGTGCTACGTCTAACATTATCTTCCTTCGTAGATTCTGCTGAGGATTGTAACTTAGTTGTCGAAATATTTATCTGGAGTCCTTCACTCGTCAAGGTGGTAATGGAACTTTTATTTTTATTTTTACTAATTTGATTCGGTTATAATACCTGAAATTTTTAAAGTAACACCCACCAGATACCAAGAGAAACTTGCCCAAATCATTATACTGGCATCTCAATGTTTAATGCGTTTTTTGTGTACAGCTAGAGTAGTGCCGAGTTCGGTAGTGATCGTGGATTCGTCACTCCAGAGTATATTCCTCCATCGAGAGGACGGCCAAGTAATGTGTTCTTTGGCAAACCCCCACCGTTTTCCAACTGACACGCTGTAGTTCTAAAAAGGGCCCTTGTCTTGGTGCCCTTAGCGTCTCCTGACTGTAGAACTGCTGATATTAGGATTCAATTCAAAGGATATATTTGAGGAAGCTATAAATGAGCCCTTCTTCGCAATCTTTATAATTTGTTATTTCAGGTGTTTTACGACTCTTCTAACGATTTTGTTTATTATTTTGCCATCTAATTGCAGTTGCAATCTTCTTTTGCACAAATGCAAAATATACATGTTCTGTACAATGGTTTGTACGGCCCATGACGATAGAACAATGGATCCAAAATGTGTTTAGTTGTTTATTCAAAAGACTTCAAACTACCTTAAAGTATAGACACCTACACACATACTTTGTTTGTTAAAAGACAACTACTGCTTTTTTATTGTACAGGCATAAAATACACTGACATTAAAATTGAGTGATTCTCCTAGTTAGTACATCATACGTGTTCATAATATTGTTATTATTCGAATAGATGAGACTAGTTTTTTTCAATTATAACATTCGTAAGAATGTTTTAAGAAAATGAAGAAAAAAAAAATATACATATTTTTTTTATATATATTTTATTTTTATTATGCTCAGATTTGTATGTATTAAATACGGTAATATAAGAACATAGTTTAAGCATGAATATGGAAGCAGTAGTCTGAACACATATATGTACCATCAACAAAGCAAGCCCCAGATTCAAAGTCAAATTACCATGAAAGTGTTTCCCATAATATATCAATATTTAAGCTTCTTCATAAAAATGGTAGGAATCTTCTTCAAATGTTGTATAATAATACAGCCATTTCACCAACAGAGTGGCTTCGTCAAACTAAATTAACAGGTTAATTCATACAATACAACTTTTTGTGTCAATATTGCATTATATCGAAAGTTTTTAAAAGTTTAAAAACGTAAATTTAATAACGGTGCACTATAATTGTTGTTAAGTAATAAATTTGAGTTTTTAACTTTGTTAATTTCCAATCATTCCAACAGGTTTAATTTAGTATCTTTGTACCCAATACGTAAAATTTTGAAATCATAATTAAAAGTATGTTTTGTTCTAGTACATGGCTGGCGAAAGTCGAATCAAGTTCTTTTTTTAATTTCTGTATGAGGCGTTATTTTCGGTAATTCTTTTTCCAAAAGTTCTGCCAGTTACCTTCCGACATCCACATATTAACTTTTAGGCACCATATTTCTTATTTTTATGAATTTTATCCTTATTATTTTTAATACATTTTGGCAAGTTAATATGTTTTCAAGGCGATATTAATGTTAATATTTAAATGTAAAACATTGTTGGTATATTAATAAAGAAAAATTTATCTTATTTGGATTTAATAATTGTGGGGATAAATTGTTATCCAAACACTATAGGTACTATTGCTTGGCGTGCGTTAAAAGAACGCAAAATATGCATGTTTTTCATTACGAATTCAAGACGTTGAAAAGCACCTTATACCATGGCTACATAAAATTTAATTTGAAAAAAAGGGTGGCAAAACAATAACGTAATTTATTTAATATTGAAATTATCTACCCTATTTATAATAAATATTGGAATTACCTTTCTTAAAAATTGCTCATTACATCCATCAGCATCCGGAGTCCCCTTCCAATGCATATGCCTGTACCTCAAATTACCCAAAAATCTCGTTCCGTCCAATTTCGATACCTCCTGCACCAACCGTCTGATGTCCAGCCTCTTAATCTTGGCGCAGTGCTTCTTGTAACGCTTCCTCTGCAAGCCCTTCTCGTCGGTCTCGCTGACTTCGCCCTGCGAAGTCAATCCTTCCTCGGCAACCCACGCGCTCAAAACTGTTTCTATGAAGCTGAACAGCTGTTGGACATTCGGCTCCATTTTGTGGCAAGACACGTGCGAAGTCAAATTGGCATTGGTGCACACTTGCAAGAGGAGATTATCACCGAAGTGGACCGTTTTGTGTCTGCGACGACGCGATAGTAAAGAATTCTTGTCTGGACTTGCGGCATTGCAAGCGTTTGGTCTGTTACACTTCTGGGAGCAACTGGCATTTGACTCGACCATTGTTCTGTTTTTCAGATTTGGGTTAATAACGAATGTTGACTTATGATTTGTCTACTCATCACATGAATTTCAATTTTTTATTAGAGCTTGTATCCATAGATTACCAATAGCTCCAATCTCGATAAATTCTTCAAAGATACTAGGTACACTAGTCTGTTTAGAAGTTTATTACGCTATAGCTTTCGCCGTGAATAATAGCTCGATGGTCATTAACTTTTTATTACTGATTATTGCATTGCTAAAAGTGTTTTTTCGCGTTTGAAAAAGGCACTGATTTGTTCTTTAATCGTTCATAAGATTTCTTTTAAATAGATCTATTTTTATTAAAGTACAAACAGGGAATTTAGTACACATACATAGAATTTTGCAACACACAACAACGAAGCCGTTTTAAATATACTTAAGGCAATATAAATAAAGTCTCTCTTTATTATTATTATTATATTACAACACTATATACTTTAAAGGTTTTCGCAATAATTATCACAGAGAGTTGACGACGTAGATTGCACTGATTTTTTTACAAATATCTAATTACTTTTTGATTTAATTAATCTGATTTATTGAACGTTTAATTTCTTGTTTAACTTATATCACTTTATAATAAATTTACTTACTCATCTAAATATATAAGTATCATAAGTTTTTCCCTCCTATTTCAACTTTCAGAATCGGATTCGCTATATAAAACAAACGGAAAAACATAAAGCGGACGTCACTTAAACTGATTGTGAAAATTCGTTTACTGAAGAAGCGAAAATACGTTTTGCTCCTCTCAGGGATCATAATAAAGTTGATACATTTTCGCAGCTTGAAATATTGTGCCTGGAATTGCGCCATTAGTTATCTGAATTTTGCTGTAAATTTCCAGTTCTTGCAGATGGAGATTATTCGCTCCCTAGTCTACGCTTATAGTTATGAAACTGCAATGCCCAAGATGTTCTAGATAGACGTATTTGCACCCCGAAATTTGAAAATGCAAATTGAATACTGAGAAGGAGATATTCTTTTGACTCGAATTAAATTATTTCTGGGAATGTAAACATATTTCATAGCCTACTTTAAGCGTACGTAAATAGCTATGGTCCTTGCGCATTTGCCATATCTTGTCCTGGTAGATGTATGAATAAAACATGATCACATTGCTTTCATTCTGTCATAATGTAGCAGATTTTGTTATCACAATTTACTAAGATACGAGGGATGTCCGGTTACTAAGATACATTTGTGAATTACAGACAGACTACTTTATGTATAGAAATCAATCATACACTAAGTAATAGCGTGAACTGTTAGCTACTTTTCAACATAATCGCCGCCAATGTTTAGGCACTTATCCCAGCGAGGCACAATCTTCTGTAAACCTTCTTCGTAAAAGGTGCGATCCAAATTTAATACTGCCGTACTTCCTCCTGAACTTCGTCGTCGTCTTCAAAACTTTTACCCAACAAATGAGCTTTCAACGGACCAAAGATATGAAAATCAGAAGAAGCCAGGTCTGGACTATGGGGCGGATGGACAATAACTTGTTGATGCTTTTTTTGCACACCTTCGGGAACATCGTTCAGAGCTGTGCGTCCACTTTTCAACTGTTTACACCAAACACTAACTTGTTTTCGACTCATAACGCCTTCGCCGTAAGTCTTATTTTTTTTATGAATTTCGGTAGGTTCATTATTTGCGTGCAAAAGACGAATGACCGCTCGCACTTCAAGCTTGGGGTATGTTTCGTTCAGAACTGATATTGTGCGGGTGTTACTGCACACGTTGTACTGAACCTAAGGTACCGACAACAGCCACCTATTCAGTACATATGCACATCTAAAATGCGTGCAAGTTTGAACCTGATCGGAACAACGTAGGCGGTGTGTCGCGCAAACGTACCTTACTAACCGGACATCTCTCGTACATCATCGGGACACTCGTTCTTTTTTATGTTTACATAGGCAACATTGATGTGTCATTTTGTTATTCACATAACCTATAAAACTGCTAATATGTAACATGTCCGATATTATCTTATAGATGAATAAATTATTATTAAATATTGGATCATAAGAAAGAGAATAGTTCTACTGAAGTATAGAAAATAATACGATATACATAAACAGATAACCAAACACAAGATTGTAAATGATGTACCTAATTTTACTATATTCAAATTGTTTGAAAATTATGGACAACATTGAGCAGTACTGACGTAGTTGTACTGCAATCAAAAAGAAAGATACAAATAGCCGCATAAAAGTCCAAGAGGCGAATCGACTATAGATAAATTGGATGCTACAGAATAAATTTGCTACTCAATACATATAGTTTACACATCAGAAACTTTTTATTACGGCGACCCACGTTCCAACTTCAGGGCGACGAAAATGCATTGTTTTCGTAAATTGATTTATATTAATAAATGATTTCGGAAGGTCGATACAAAAGCAAATTAGCTTCCTGTTCTAATGTCACAAACAGGAAATGAACTTGTGCCTCAAGTATAAAATAATAGGATAGGGTGGCTTAAAATAGTAAAAAAAAAATACGGTTACCACCTTGATGAGTGATAAACTAGTTTATACGAACTCTTAGAATAAATTGTATGCCAAGTGTAAGCAAATTCATAACAAATGTAATATTCTTAAGTGTGGTGTTATTGGTTCAGAAATTCATGTTTATCCATAATATGTTAGTTATGTCGTTGTATTTGTTTGTACTTATTGTGTTCATGGTCCGCAACATACTGCCTGCACCTGGTCTTACGTTGTGGCAGTGTTTGCTAATTGTGATCAAGTTGACCTGCTCTATTAGATAATAGAAATATTATTATTAAGTGGATTGTTACGGTTCAGTGAGTGTGACGAAGTACGCTTAACGAACCGGAACGATTTGATAGTATATACAGACATTATGAGCCGGAAAGTAGTGCTATTTAAGTGGTGTTCTGTGTGGAGCACATCTCCCAGAGTGCCACGTGTAACATTATTTTCATTCATCAAGGTGGTAAGGATATTTTTATTTTTGGAATGAAAATTTTATAAATTGTTCTTAAACAAATACTTTTTTGAAGTTGTTAATTTACTGGTATTAACATCCAGATGACGTAGAAGAAAATGTTGATTTAGAACTGGAAGATAATGACAGCGCAAAAGTTTGTGATCGGTACAAATATAACTTTCGATAACTGGCACAGATAAAATAAAATAAAATCGGATAAACAGCTGCGAAACTATGGGCAAAAACGTAAAGATTGAAAGGAAATCTTAAGAAAAGGTTGAAGGCGACGGAAATGGAACGGAAGGAGATCAACAAGGATATCAAGACTAGACAGAATTAGTAATGAAATAATTAATACATGGGTGAGAAGGAATAATCGAAGATATAGAAAAGAAGCAGCTTAGAAGGTACGGACATCTTCCAATAATGCAGGAGATCCGATTACCAAGAAGAATAATAGAATGGATGCCCTAGTAAAACAAGGGAAGACTAAGAAGTAGGTGAGTGGATGGTATGAGAAAATACGAGAGTGACGACTGCACCGATAAACGGCAGTGGCAATTAGGCATCGGACACCGTAAATACGAGGGATTCCTTTTATATTTCGGGAACAGCGAACAGAAACTAGAATTAATCACAGTACATGGCTTGATTGTTTTTCAAAATATCCTCCATGAAGATCAATACACTTTTGCATGCGCTTGAATCAGTTTTCGAGGCAGCTTTTCCGCACTGACTGAGGTACCTCCAAAATATGCATTTTGAAAGCATCGACCGCTTCTTCAGCGGTCGAAAAACATTGACTACGTAATTTTTGTTCGATGTGCGGAAACAAAAAGAAGTCATTCGGTGCCAAATTAGGGCTGTAGGGGGGATGTTCCATAAATTCAACTTTTTCAGTTGCCAAAAACTCTCTTGTTTGAGCTTATATGTGAGAGCTCGCATTGTCCTGGTGGAGAATGATCCGCCTTCGGCGGTTGGTTTCCCTTATTTTTCCGAATACTTCTGGCAAACAAATGGATGTGTACCATTCATAATTGACCGTCCGACGTTGCATCAATGGTACAGTTGCCATATGTCCGGTTTTTCCGAAGGAACATGCGACCATTTGCTTCGAAGAGCTTCGTGCGCGAACAACTTTTGTTGGATTTGGCTCATCTTGTAAGACCCATACAGTCGACTGCTGTTTACTTTCGGGCTCATAGGCATAGATGATTCGTCACCGATTACGATGGCATAGACATGTTTTGAAGTACCGTGATCGTATTTTTGGAGCATTTCGTTCGACCAATCCATACGAGCCTTTTTTGACCGATTGTCAAATTATGTGGAATTAAAGGCGAACAAATTTTTTGACGGCCAAATGTTGATGCAACATTGAATATATGCTGGCCCCACTAATACCCAAGGATACCTCAATTTCACGATACGTCACATGCCGATCTTGCAATATCAGTTCACGCACAGCATCAATCTTTTTCGGAAGAACAACTGAGTTTGGACGGCCTTCACGAAATTCG
This sequence comes from Osmoderma eremita, assembly GCA_031763485.1. NCBI lineage: Eukaryota > Metazoa > Arthropoda > Insecta > Coleoptera > Scarabaeidae > Osmoderma > Osmoderma eremita. The sequence goes on along the minus strand of JARFOC010000693.1, from coordinate 395,086 downwards.
TCAGTGAGTGAACCACGGCTACGATTGAATTCGACGTACCACTGGTATACACTACGCTTTGATGGTGTTTCCTCGCCAAATGCCGAATTAAGTTCATCGAAGGACTGTTGTTGAGGTAATCCACGTCGAAGATTGTAAAATATAATGACACGAAAATATTTACGAGTTAATTCCATTATTTGGCCAAGATGATTTTTTAAGCCACTGTAAGTAACACAAATATCGCTTTTACGTTAAAATGTTCTGAATAAATATACTGTCAAAAAGGCCGAAATTTACGACACAGGCGTCAGTTGTCAGGTGGCAGCACCTGGCACGCCTATTTCCGAAATATAAAAGGCATCCCTCGTATACCATATACACTTCTTTGACACAGCGCTAATTGATATAGTAAAAATTAACCTAATGAACATAAATATGAAGAACTAATGACAAGATAGATAGTGTATAGAAACATGTATCCTAGAGGGCATATTTTTTTTGCAATTCAGCAAATTCTGAATCACTCTTTGAGATTTCTACGTGATACTAGCGATGAAGTTGAGAATTTACGGGGAAAAATTGGACGTCTTCTATCTTAGCCTTTATAGATATAACCGGAGTCGACTAGAAGCGTTGGATTTCACATAACTTAACCCAAAATGGAAATATTTAGGATGTTAAAAATTAACGTATATAATATGTTTTTATATAAAATATTAGTTTTTTTTCTGAATTAATCTTATTAATTAGATTATTTTTATATCAGAGAACATTAGTATTTACTTCTCAGGTTATATAGATATGTGTAATATTAATTCGTATACATATTTCAGTTTGAAAATGAAGCTAAAGGCAAAGCATGTTTAAATCAAAATTTTTTTAGTATAGTATTCATAAAATCTGTTTTTCACAAACTGAAATTTCTGAGTTGACACGTTTGAAAACGTAATTCTTCACAAGTCAAATCTTTACCACAGAATCATAGGTAAAGTAGAAACATATATATTTTTTGATATAGGTGATATAACTGCTGCATATTGATTCTTCATATTTCATTTCATAAATCACCCCTATCAATTTGTAAGCCACTACATGAGATAATAAAAGGCGAATACACAAACTATACACCGGTCGATTTATTACAGTTACTTATTATTCGAGGGATCGAAGCAAATTGAATTTTAATCAAAAAGATATTATTATGAACATTACAAGTTTCCAAAGATATCATTTTGTTCGACTAGATTACACTGAGAAAAATATTTATAGTTAAAATCACAATACGGATGTTGTAATACGATTGGTTTAAATATTGCTGCAATAGTAGTCAGAAATGCTATTCGTAGTCACTGTGTACATATAACTTATTCAATAGTAAAATACGTGGAAGATCTACAAATTGAAATTGAGGTAAGATAAACCAAGCTGCTCAACTGTCACCTATTTTGATTCGAACTTGAACACTTAATAAAATAGAAGTTATGTGCGTGCTGGCAGATAACACAAAATATACTTGGATAATGTATTATGTTGTTTGAGATACCTAGAAGAATAAATTTGGCACCTGTATTCAATTTACCTTAATGCCTGCTTTAATATCATATTTATGTAATTTTGACATTAGAGTCAGGTTAATTTCACAGTTGATAATCGTAATTTTTACTATTCCTTGTAGTAACTTTTTGCAGGTCGCCCATGGGAAATATACTAAATATATTATTGTGGGTCCACTTTGGGGTTTCTGTTGTAAGTATTACAATATCATATATCCGTGCCATATTCTTAACAATTCCTTGTGTTTAAACTTACTACAGCCATATTACAACAAAAAACTTCACACACAGTTTTCACAATAATTAACGGCTAGTGCATTAATTTTAATTTTAAACTTTACAATAAATTTTTCTCAGTGCACAATTACTTGTAACATCGTTTACCCTACTAGTTTCACGGGTGGTTTGTGCGATGTATGGGGATGATGTCGAAGCTTAGAAATCTAAGTGTGCCGAAGAATAATAATTATTCTTATTTTCAGACGATTGGAATGAAACAATATTCCTTGTTATTTAATCTAATTCAAATATCTTTTTGAGGTTATCGGAGAACTCTTTTTATTGACAAATAGAATGTAAATAATTTAATACATAGTAATTTTTTTGAAGATTTTGCAAGGGCGCATGTGAATTTTATGAAAGTATATACCGACTTAATTTTATATAGGGAAATATACAATAATTAAGTTTCAAAATAATCCGGATTAGCAATAAATAATTAGGTGAAATGTAATTAGAAAAGTGTTAATAATAACATTAGGAAAACTTTATTAATTTCTTTTTGTTTTAATACTCCTTTTACTATTACTTTTTAACACTATTTCATCGTTAAAACAGTCACTAACTTAACATCATCATCATGAAATTTTCAACAGCATTCTGTTTTCCCGCTCCGAAATCAATCCGTACGCGGAAAACAAGAACAACTCGTCGACGCGACCCCAACGAACTTTCAAAACCAACTAGTCGTCGACGATAAGGAAGTGGGAGAAGCAGGCGTGAATCTCGGCACACACCGCGCGCGCGATCTTATCCGTCCGATCTGCCCCTCACGTATTATATCTACTGCTACGTGTTACCGCTGGTAATGTTCGCACGACGCTCCATGACGTCAGACTGAGCCAGCTTTCCCGTCGCAATCGCCACCGACTGCGATCGAGCGCGTTTTCGAAGCGCAAGACGAACTAGAGCGATCGTAGCGCCATCGTGACGTATGCCGTGTAACTAAATCCGGATCGATGAAGGTACACTGATAGAAAATCGTAGTATATTTTGCTGCAATTGTAATAGTACTTATATTATAAAACTAGTTTCATAATGACGTTTGAAAATGTACGAATGAGTGCTTTAATGTGTTATGAAACGTGTTTTTTGTGCTATTTCTGGCAATTAGTTTTTAAAATTTTTCTATTTGTAAAAACAAAAAGAGAAAATATTGATAAAATAAGGAAAATTTTGTGGCAGTTGGTAACACGCGCATTAGTTTGGCGTAAAATTCAAATAGATTGAATTTGCAAATTAACATTTCATTGCTAAATTATTTCCAAATGGCTTCTAGAAGTTTTACAAGAAAAAAGTTTTTCTTGTATTCCACCAGAAATACGGAAAATTGCTGAAAGTGCAGTTACTAATTTACTTCCAGAGTAGTCTTATACACTATATGCAAAGCGGTATCAAAATTTTGAAAAATGGTGCATAGAAAAAGGGATTCTTCATATTTCTGAAAACGTTTTACTTGCGTACTTCGAAATGCTACGTAAAAATTATAAATTGTTATCACTACGGTCAATTTATTCGATGTTAAGGTCGTGTTTAAATATACATACACAGAGAAAAGTATTTTCTAATCGCAAGAAATTTGACGTTATTGGGTCGGTTTCTTTAAGAGAAGTAAGTTTATTCTTGTGTGTAGAATACTCACTAATCGTAATACAACAGTTACTCTTGGCGGGAGTAAACTTTTTTCTTACAATATTTCTTTAGTCAAGAAATGAAT